>ML343700.1:0-84710 GCA_005239505.1 Nicotiana paniculata | reverse complement strand
AGCTACTGGGTCCACTACGTCATCCCCGTGATTGTTCCGGTTGTGTGGATCTTCCATGTCAGTCCCAATTTGTTCAATTTGTGGTTGATGTTTGCTTTCCCGGTTGGTCCGTTTTATGGCCCTCAAAACTTTCTCAGGGTCTGATAAGGCTTCGATTACTTCACCAGTCCTCGATGAGTTTCTAGGCATGCACCTGCAACACGTTAGCAAACGTTAAATTTCAATGTGAAAACAAAAATTTTAAAGAAAATTGACTATGTTTCAGAATTTTGTACTTCTTTCAACTCAATTGATAATACCGTTAATTCCCCGGCAGCGGCGCCAAAATTTGATCACGATCAAATATGTCTTGTAGAAGACTAAGCGGGCGTTGCAAATATAATCTTGGGGTATTATTCCCAGAGTCGATCCCACAGGGAATTTACGTATCAATTGAGTTTATAAAATACTAAAATGTTGTCTAATCAAGTTTCTCAAGACTTTTGAGTATCAATTTGGTGATGATTAACTAATTCTACAATCAATAATGATAAACGAGCAATTAACTAACAATTTAATGTAACAATGATAATAAAGGGTCTAAGGTTGTGGTTTCCCCCGTTAGTGAGTTCTTCCTTGGATATTTCTTATAGTTTCATTGGCTATCTCTGTCAATCATGAACGCTCTAACTATCATCAATCTCTCTCAAGTTATGATGATAATTTACTAAACGCACTCTCCCAAGTTACGCTAGCTAGATTGCAATACAGTTCACTTTAGATTGCACCTAAGGTATCATTATCTCTAATCTAACCTTTAAACCCTCGGTTATGACTTTCGTCTATACTCCGGGTATGGTGTTGTTCAAGCAATTACCTAAATATGCACTCTTTCTCAAGTAAATACATAATAAATAGGAATAGTTAATCAAGGGCCCTTTCAATCAACTATAATAAGAACGTAGTTGAACACAACGAGATTAATCAACCAAAATATATTAATATCACAATGAATTCATCCCCAACGGGTTCTACCGAAACCTTAGACAAAAGAATTTAGCTACTCATGTTATTGAGAATCAAAACTAAAATAAGTTGCATAATTGAAATACAAAGGAATGAATACTAGATGTAGAAATCGATTTTTTGGCAGTTCAATGATTTTCTTCTGTTGAATCCATTGAATGCCTTTTCGAACTCCTCCGTTTTGTGTTTAAGGAGTCTATTTATATGTTTAGGGCCAACCCTAACCATGTAGGAGACTTCTATTTCAACCGGGAAACACTTAAACTCGTCAAAACTCGAATTTGGCCGAAACTGGGACACCGGGCGTTTGGGGTCAAACGCCCCCTTAAGGCCAGTGATGGCCTGAAGTTTGGGCCCTAACGCCCCCCTAACGCCTGGGGGTGCTTGGCCTTATGGGTAAAATGCGCCCCTAACGCCAGGGGGTGCCCGACTTTAGGGGGCAACCGCCCGGCTATCGCCCGGGTGTCTCCTTTTGCGTATTTTTGACATATTTGCATCCCTTTAGCTCCGTTTCCATCTCAATTCACCTAGACATGAACTAAACTCCATTAAGCACATAACAAGTGTATTTTTATCATTAATGCACCTCAAATATAAGGTATCACATGTTAAACTATGCAATTTAGTCTCGCATCACTAATCTCGGAGGGATACCCTCGAGGAGATTCATGTTAAGGGCTTTGGTCTCTCGGAAGAAACAGAGCAGGCTAAGGCATGCGAGATTAATGCCAAGTTCCTCCTCTCTACCGACGATGAAGCCGATGTCGAAGACGAAAAGAAAAAAGATGGTGAGGATGCTATTCCCGAGGGGGTTGATGAAGGTAAAGTCCCCGAGGGGGAGAAGACGAAGTCCCCGATAATAACGACAGACTAGGTCTCAAAAAAGGCTCCATGTGGGAGTGTTGTAAATGTACCTTAGTACCATCATTTATATAAAAGAGATCTTTCGTTTTGTCTTCGCCTATACTTTTGTGGTTTGAATTTTGATGCTTGCCGTTGAGGTCTTATAAGCTTGATTTTGCCTCATCAATGTCTTATGGTTAGTCCCCAAGCTAAAAAATGACCCGGGCCTTGGGACATGCCCGATTTAAAGTATCGAAGGCAGGCTCTCGGGGATATACATGCAGGGGCATCGATCTCTCTGCTGAGATCGAGAGGGTGAAGACCATAGAAGAGGAATCAGCGGTCCTGCTTACTTTTGATGGTGACTCGAGCAATGGCTCAGAAGATGATTAAGACTGAGGCGACGTCCCAGAGGGGGAGGAGGCCGTTAAAGACCTGGGGGCCAAGGGCCGAGCCGTTGAAGGCACAACCTCCGAGGAAGTCGTTGGAGGCACAACCCCGGTGGTAGATTAGTTGTTTATTCATTCTCTTTTTTGTTTAAGGGCTCCAGACATGAGCCTTGTAAATACACCTCTGTGAACCTTCATTATATATAAAGGCCTCTGTTCTTCATCATTTCTTATCTTTCCTTTGCTTTTTTGAATAGACTGTGATGCTTGTTGATAATTGGTCCAAAATTTTGGACTCTAAAATAAACCCTTAGTTTTTTGCTCTTGATGAGGTCGATAGTTGACCGTATGGGGATCAGTCCTCGAGCCATGTTTTGACTTGAGCTCATCGACCCTTAGGTTTTTGAATCGGCCCTGAGGCGCTTTGGGTTGGTACGACCTGTAGCTGGCGACTTGGGCTCTTACGCGTAAGGTCGATACGACCTTTAATGTAGCGGGAGACTTAGTCCCTTATGCTTTTTAGCCCTGAGGTTCTTTGGTTAACCATTTTAGGCTTAGTCTCCGAGTCGGGTTTCAATTCGAGCTCAATGGCCCTCAGGTTTTCAAATCGGCCCTGAGGCATTTTGGTTGGTATGACCTGTAGCTGGCGACTTGGGCTCTTATGCGTGAGGTCGATACGACTAGCTGGCAACTCGGGCTCTTACACTTTTTGGCCCTAAGGCACTTTGGTTAACCATTTTGGGCTTAGTCTTCGAGTCGGGTTTCGACTCGAGCTCAACGGCCCTTAGGTTTTCAAATCGGCCCTGAGGCGCTTTGGGTCGGTATGACCTGTAGCTAGCGACTTGGCTCTTATGCGTGAGGTCGATACGACTAGCTAGCGACTCGGGCTCTTACGCTTTTTGGCCCTGAGGCATTTTGGTTAACCATATTGGGCTTAGTCTCCGAGTCGGGTTTCGACTCGAGCTCAACGACCATCAGATTTTCAAATCGGCCCTGAGGCGCTTTGGGTCGGTATGACCTATTGGTGGCGACTTGGGCTCTTACGCGTGAGGTCGATACTATTAGTTGGCGACTCGGGTTCTTACGCTTTCTGGCCCTGAGGCTCTTTGGTTAACCATTTTGGGCTTAGTCTCCGAGTCGGGTTTCGACTCGAGCTCAATGGCCCTCAGATTTTCAAATCGGCCCTGAGGCGCTTTGGGTTGGTATGACCTAAAGCTGGCGACTTGGGCTCTTACGCGTGAGGTCGATATGACTAGCTGGTGACTCGGGCTCTTACACTTTGGGTCGGTATGACCTGTAGATGGCGACTTGGGCTCTTATGCGTGAGGTCGATATGACTAGCTGGCGACTCAGGCTCTTACGCTTTGAGTTGGTATGACCTTTAACCGGTTCTTTTCGAAGTTTTTTGAAGTAATTGGAGGCCTGTGATTTTATGGCAACAGTCGGAAATCTCTGAGTTACGTTAGTTTTGCCGGAGCCTTATGGCGGTGGTCGTATTTAGCCATAGCCTTTTATTCCTCGAGTGAGATAGCCATAATATCTATATCGAGGGTATACCTTTTGGGGTCTTACAAGTTTGATATATAGCCTTGACTTTGATATGGGGATTGTGCCTTTTTTAAGCTCTTACAAATTTGTACATGCCTTACTTAAGGTCTTACAGTTTTCATGTTGCCTCATGGAGGGCTTACGAGTTTTGAGTTGCCAGCCCAGGGGTCTTATGGCCATGAGTCGACTGTCGAGGTCGATCCTTGTGCCAGATTTGACATTGCATCATAGATATTGCCTCTTGGAGGGCTTATGAGTTCAAATTTGCCGGCCCTGAGGTCTTACGGCTTCGATAGATGACTTGATGATGCGACTGTCGAGGAAAATCCTCGAGTTGGATTTGATATTGCCTTGAGGAGGGCTTATGAGCTTGAAGTTGCTGGCCCTGAGGTCTTACGGCTTCGATTTTTTGGTGACTCGATTGAGTGACTGTCGAGGACAATTCCTAAGTCAGAGCTGATGTTGCCTCAGGGATGGCTTATGCTAATTATATTGCCTCGTGGAGGGCTTATGAGTTCAAAGTTACCTGCCTTTAGGTCTTACGGATGCGATATTGCCTCATGGAGGGCTTACATAGGTGCCTTATGGAGGACTTACAAGCTCGAGGTGGCCGGCCCTGAGGTCTTAACACTTCGAGTTTCTGGTATTAGTCCCTGATTGTTCGGGACATTTCTTGCCTGGGGGCCGTTTCTTTTGAAAGTAGCAAACTTCTTTGACATGTGAAGTGTTTTGATGATAAGAGGTTCTCTTCCGATTACTTGGTACAAGTATAAATTTTTTCACCATCGAGGGTTCGATTTATTCTATGTGGACACGGTTCATTCGACCGTTTGGTCCTATACATGGTTGTCCTGTCGAGACCCTTTTTGGCATCTTTTTGTCTCTTCGAGGAGGTGAATTCCCGGGGGGATGCCCCTCAATGTTCGAGGTTGATCGAAGAGAAGCCTTGAATAGTTGGCGAGTTCTCCTTAGGTAGCATATGGATATTGCCTCATTAAAAACCTCGTCGGTAAAACCCATTTGGTATAAAATTCGACGTGAGGGTAAAAGAGCACAACACATGCTTTAAAACCTAAGGCCTTCGATCTGGGGGGGTGCTTTGATTCCTATTAAGCATACCTGCGCATTTGGTTAGTGTAAAATTTGAAGGAAAGAGGGATAGTATTGTACCTTAGCAATAATAGCGTTTGAGAATCTATATGTTCCAATGGGTTGGAAGTTGCTCGCCTTCCATGGTGCTGAGCTTGTAGGATCCTTTGCTGATTACTCCGAGGATGTGGTACGGTCCTTCCCAGATCGGGCCTAGCTTCCCTTCATTAGGTTTTCGAGTGTTAGCGTGAATTTCCTTAGGACTAAGTCCCCGACTCCGAAATGTCAGAGGTTTGCTCTTCGGTTATATCTTTCGATTCTTTGTTTTTGGGCGGCCATCCGGACCAGCGAAGCTTCTCGCTTTTTGTCTAATAGTTAGAGGGCCGTAGTCATGGCTTCATTGTTTGAGTCTTCGGTGGCATGTCGGAATCTGGCGCTTGGCTCTCTGACCTCGATCGGTATCAAAACCTCGGACCCGTATATCAAAGTGAATGGCGTCTCTCCTATGCTCAATTTAGAGGTTGTCCGATACGCCCATAGCACCTCGAGCAGCATTTCTCTCCATTTTTTCTTCGCATTCTCTTATTTCTTTTTCAAGTTTTGAATGGTGGTCTTATTTGGGGATTTTGCCTGACCATTTGCACATGGGTGGTAGGGCGTCGATAGGATTCTTTTGATTTTGTTAGCCTCGAGAAATACCCCTTCCCTTCATTTTTAACAAATTTCTGACCAAAAATAGAGAGAGAAGAAGAGAGTTCTTAAGAGAGAAGGTTTCAACATCATCCAATTTGGTTTTCGAAAATCACTCAAGCCCGAAATTATCAAGTTATTGTCATCTTCTTCACTCAAAGAGTCTTCACCCTATTTCTCCAATTTCCCAGATTTTGTGTAAGAATAAAACACATAGGTTATGTCTTGAAAATAAAAAGTGAAATCTTGCATGCATGTGAATTAAATCCCATAATCTAGTAAAGGGTAGAACAAGTTTGGATAATTATTCTCAAAAAGGGGTTAGTAGTCTAAAAGGTCACATAATGTTTGATAAAAATGCTCAATTAAGTACAAGATTCCTAATTCTAAGTGAAATATGTCACATTGTGGAATAGATTGACGGTGCTAGACGGTCCGGTGAATTGCGATAGAAATTAAAAAGGGGACGACTCGAGGTATGTATGGCTAACTTTAATCTTTGTGGAGTCACCTTGTTGGTGTCCAAACATTCGGTATGTGTTTCTTGCTGAGTATATGTGAATTGATTTCCCGGTTTTGTTGAGGTGTGGGATTGCATTATCTGATTTGTCTTAGTCGATTACTGTGATAATTGAGATTGTGAAAGGTGACTTCTATGTGATTACTCTAACATGTGCAAGGTTCGTTAAATGCTTGAGTATGTTGGTATGAAAGAATGATAACAAACTCAAATGTGTAAATGTATCTAAGTGATAAGGTCTATGTAACAAGTGATGAAGGGGAATTGTGAATTGATCTAATGGAACTAAATGACCATGGAAATATCGTATATGACTTGTTTTTGGCAGGGTTTATTGTGACATGACTTCATATGGATTGTTGTTTGTAATGAATTTATATTCTTGTTGATGAATACCTTTGTGGTTGAATTAATGGATGATAAAGACTAGTGTGAACACATGATTGTTTGGGTGTTATGAAATTGTACTCTTGATTATATGAAGCCCTGTGATTGATTTGTGGGATATTATTGTTTGCTATGAAATGTGATGGTCTGGTGGGATTGGGTTGCACGCTGCAACACAAAGTAATAAGGGTGGAGAGGTAATAAGGGTGAAGTGTAACATTGTACGGTGGGATTGGGTTGCACGCCGCAACACAAAGTAATAAGAGTGGAGAGGTAACAAGGGTGGAGTGTAAAACGAAGGTGGGATCGGGTTGCATGCCGCAATAAGAAATGTAAGGTGGGATCGGGTTGCACGCCGCAACAGAATGTAATAAAGCTGAAATGTGATTGTGTTGAAATTAGAATCTGTAAGGCTCTCAATTGTACTTGTTGCTATATCACTGTGCACTATGTGTTGGTTCCTTTAACTGCTTTCAATCTGTTCATCTCTTGATTTTACTTTGAGTAAATTTTGCTCATACATGCTAGTACTATTCCACAGTATTAACGTCCCTTTTGTCGGGGGCGCTACATCTTTTATATTGATGTAGGTGGGTCCATCGCAGGTAGCGCATTTCGCCATTAGTGGTGCCTCCTCCTCATCTTTCAACAAGTACTGGTGAGCCCCACTTCCTCCAGAAGCCGTGTGTAATTCATGCCATCTCTTTTGAGTCTATTATGTATTGTAAGGTATAGTCGTGGATTTGTTGCCAGCAGAGTATTGTATAAATCCCTAGTATTCGTAGAGGCTCTGTAGACATGATGTGGGTGTATATATGTATTTTGGGTAGTCACTGTACGTATTTGGAAATCGTTGTCCGTATTGGAAAGTTATGTATGTATTGTGTATGCTTTGGGAATCAAATTGTTGAAATGCTAAAAGAGAAATGAACTTAAGTTTGTAAATCCACGCTTAAATCCTAAGTTGTTATTTCATATGGAATATGGTGCATTGTATATACGGGGGAAACGCGTTGGGTAGGAAATGCAATCCAGGTCCGCTTGACCGGTCTCACCCGGTTAGGTGTCGGTCTTGTCCCTCGATTTTGGGGCGTGACAATATTTGTATCAGAGCCTAAGGTTTTAAAAGTGTCCTAGGATGTCTCGGAGCCGTGTCTAGTAGAGCCCTTCTTATCAGCGTGTTGTCGACCACATCTACAATTAGGGGGCTGCATGGACATTTAGGAAAGTACCCTTTTATTGCTATTCTATATCGTGCGATGTGGTGGAAGGTGAGGTTGTCTATCCATAACTAGTGCCTTGTTCAGTAAATGGCACCCAAGAAGAGAGCTCGATTCGGCCTAGAGGCCAATGCCACCCATGAGTGGTCGTGAATTCTTTATCTGATGGTGCGGGTGAGAATGATTCCCCGGCCCTGAATCGGCCTGACTATTCCATCCCAGGCTAGGATATTCCTATTCCTGCTCCAGCGGAGGGTGCTACAGTCGCTCCCACTGATGTTCCTGATCCTTCTTCAGTCCCAACTTCCGGTCCCGGTATTTCGGATGGGGACCTCAGGGGAGTTATTCAGATGTTAACCTAGTTAGTGTCCTCCCAGGCCCAAAGATCGCATGTTGCCCCTGCATCCTCTAGCGAGCAAGGGGATTCTTCGGGTTCTAGGGTCAACCAGTTTCTGTGGTTAGCCCCTCCAGAGTTCACAGGCACTGACCCATAGGCTGACCCTCAGGAGTTCATTGATGATATGTACAAGACCCTTAGAGTTATGAGGGCTACTAAGATATAGGGGGTTGAGTTGGCTTCCTATCGTCTGAAAGGAGCGGCATATACGTGGTTTAAAATGTGGGAGCGTTATCGTGGGGAGGGGAACCCTCCGGAAAAGTGGGATGAGTTTGTTGATGCCTTCATGGATCATTTCTTGCCTGCCGAGACTATAGTATCCCGTGTTGCGGAGTTCGAGGTCCTTAAGCAGGGTAACATGAGTGTGTGGGAGTATCATATGGAGTTTGTGCGCTTGTCCAAATATGTTGTTCATATGATGACGACTATGGAGGCTAGAGTTTGCCGGTTTGTTCAGGGCCTTGGTTCCTTGGTTATTAATGAAGCTGGTACAACTACCTTACATTCAGATATGAATTATGGGAAAATAGTGGGATTCGTCCAGGCTATAGAGGCTCGAAAATTGAAAATAAGGATGGAGAGAGAGAGCAGTAGTAGGGCCCGGTCAGCGGGAAACCCTGGGAGTTCAGTTGGAGATGTGAGATCAGCCCTTGGGAGAGGATCATTAGGGCCATCTCAGTCATATGCCCATCCCTCAGCCAATGCGCCGCCATCAGGGCACAGTTATCAGTAGGGAGGTCATTTTAGACCCGGTTCAAATAGCAGGAGGTTCCATCAGTCGGGTCGTTCCAGCGGGAGGTTCACTGCAGCAACCGAGGGTCCCATGCCCTTAGTGTGGGAGATTTCATACTGAGCCTTGTTACATGGATATTTCGGTATGCTATAGATGTGGAGAGAGAGGCCATGTCAAGCGAGACTGCTGCGGACCCAATCAGGGCGCGGGTAGGGGTACTACTCAGCCATCCAGCTCTTCAGCCGCTACATCTTTGGCATGCCCTCCAGCTCCATCAGGGCACGGTACAGTTAGGGGTGGAGCACGGGGTAGAGAGGGACCTAGTCGGTTCTATGCTTTGAGTGGTCGCCAGAATGCAGAGGCTTCCCCAAATGTTGTCACAGGTATTCTGACTGTTCAGTCACATGATGTTTATGCTCTTATTGATCCCGGGTCTTCTTTGTCATATGTTACTCCATTTATTCCTTCAAGTTTAGGGATAGAACCCGAACAGCTTCACGAGCCGTTCTCTGTGTCGACTCCGGTTGGCGATTCCATTATGGCCGTGCGAGTCTATAGAAATTGTGTTGTTATGGTGCGTGGGCGGGATACCACGGCCGATCTTATTGAGTTAGGAATGGTATATTTTGATGTAATTATGGGGATAGATTGGCTCTATTCGTGCTTTGCTAAACTCGATTGCCTCACCAGAATTATGAGGCTCGAGTTTACTAATGAATCAGTTATCTAGTGGGAGGGGAATAATGTTGCGCCAAGAGGTAGATTCATTTCCTACCTTAAGGCCTAAAAGATGATCAGGAAAGGGTGCATCTATCATTTGGTTCGGGTTGCATATGCCACCTCAGAGGTGTCTGCCCCCGAGTCCGTGTCGGTTGTGAACGAGTTTCTTGAAGTGTTTCTGCATGAGATTCTTGGGATTCCACCAGATAGAGAGATCGATTTCGGGATTGATGTATTACTAGATAAGAAGCCAATATCTATTCCACCTTACAGGATGGCGCCAATAGAATTAAGGGAGTTGAAAGAACAATTGAAAGATCTATTAGAAAAAGGTTTCATTCGGCCAAGTGTGTCGCCTTGCGGCGCACCGGTTCTTTTTGTTAGAAAGAAAGACAGATTGCTTCGGATGTGTATTGATTATCAGTAGCTCAACAAGGTCACCATCAAGAATAAGTATCCATTGCCTCGGATAGATGATTTGTTCGACCAGTTGCAAGGTGCTAAGTTCTTCTCAAAGATTGATTTGCCGTCCGGGTATCGTCAGTTAAAAATCAGGGAGCAGGATATTCCTAAGACTGCCTTAGGACTCGATATGGGCACTTTGAATTTCTGGAATGTCTTTTGGGCTAACCAACGCCCCAGCAGCTTTTATGGATCTTATGAATCGGGTTTTCAAACCGTTTCTCGACTCCTTTGTGATTGTATTCATTGACGATATTCTTGTTTATGCGCATAGTCGGGAGGATCATGCTAATCACCTCAGGGCAGTTCTGTAGACTCTTCATCAGCACCAATTCTATGAAAAGTTTTCAAAATGTGAGTTTTGAATAGAATCAGTCACCTTTTTGGGCCATGTTTTTTCCAGGGAAGGGATTCAGGTAGATCCCCAAAAGATTGCAGTGGTAAAGGATTGGCCTAGGCCAACGACCCCGACAGAGATTCGCAGTTTCTTGGGTCTAGCTGGGTATTATCGGAGGTTCGTAGAGGGATTCTCTACTCTCGCCTCCCCATTGAATAAGTTGATGCAGAAAGCACTTAAGTTTCAGTGGTCCGATGCATGTGAAAAGAGTTTTCAGGATTTAAAGTCGAGATTGACTTCGGCACCAGTGTTGACCTTGCCAGAAGGTTCAGAGGGATTTGTGGTTTATTGTGATGCTTCGAGGTTTGGTTTGGGGTGTGTGTTTATGCAATGTGGTAAAGTCATAGCGTATGCTTCAAGGAAACTCAAGAATCACGAGAAGAATTATCCGACGCATGATTTGGAGCTCGCGGCGGTCGTGCTTGCATTAAAAATCTGGCAGCATTATCTTTATGGGGTCCATGTGGACGTGTTCACAGACCACAAGAGTTTTTAATATTTATTCAAGCAGAAGGAGTTGAATTAAGGCAGCGGAGGTGGTTAGAATTGCTCAAGGACTATGATATGAATAGTTTGTACTATCCAGGGAAGGCGAATGTGGTAGCCGACGCTCTTTATCGGAAATCCATGGGTAGCTTGGCTCATTTGGAAGCAGGTCAGAGGCTTTTGGCTCGGGAGGTTTATCAGTTAGCTAGTCTGGGGGTCTGTCTTTCGACCTCAGACGAAGGGGATGTCGTGGTGCATAATGGAGAAAAATCTTCACTTGTAACGAAAATCAAGGAAAAGCAATTCAGTGATCCAGCATTGGTACGGTTGAAAGAGGCAATTCTGAATCATAAGACTACATCATTTTCACTCGGCAATGATGACGGTGTTTTGCTGTGCCAAGGGAGACTATGTGTTCCGGGCGTGGATGATCTTCGGGAGAGGGTAATGGAAGAGGCTCACAATTCCAGGTATTCAGTACACCCAGGTTCTACGAAGATGTATCATGATCTTAAAAAGATTTATTGGTGGAATGGTATGAATAGGGGTGTGGCGGACTTTATGGCTAGATGTCCGAATTGTCAGCAAGTAAAGTCCGAGCATCAGAGGCCCGGTGGGTTAACACAGCTTATCAAAATACCAATATGGAAATGGAAGATGATCAATATGGACTTTGTGGTGGGGTTACCTCGCACTCCATGTAGGTTCGACTTAGTTTGGGTAATAGTGGATCGGCGCACGAAGTCGGGGCTTTTCCTGCCAGTCAAGTCCACCGATACTGCAGAACAATATGCTCAGTTGTATATCAAGGAAATAGTCAGACTCCATGGCACTCCAGTATCTATTATCGCGGATCGAGGGGCCCAATTCACAGCTAACTTTTGGAAGAAATTTCAGCAAGGTTTGGGTACGCAGGTAAATCTCAGCACAACATTCAACCCACAGACTGATGGGCAGGCAGAGGGGACCGTTCAGACGCTTGAAGATATGTTATGGGCTTGTGTATTAGATTTCAAGGGTAGCTGGGATGATCATTTGCCGCTTATAGAATTTGATTACAATAACAGATTCCATGCTAGTATTCAGATCGCCCCATTTGAGGCGTTGTACGGAAGAAGGTGTAGGTCTTCGATTGGATGGTTCGAGATTGGCGAGGCAAAACTGTTAGGACCGGATCTTGTGCATCAAGCTATGGAAAAAGTTAAGGTCATTCAGGAAAGGATGAAAATTGCTTAGAGTCATCAGAAATCCTATGCGGACTTTCGTCGAAGAGACTTGGAGTTTCAAGCGGATGATTGGGTATTCTTGAAGGTGTCTCCCATGAAAGGAGTAATGCGGTTTGGGAAGAAATGGAAATTGAGCCCAAGGTATGTCGTTCCATATAGTATTTCTCAAAGGATAGGACAAGTGGCTTATAGACTGGAATTTCCCCCTGAGATATCATTAGTGCACCTAGTGTTTCATGTGTCCATGTTGAAGAAGGTGATTGGGGATCCATCCACCATTGTGCCGGTTGAGACGGTTGAAATTAATGAAGGGTTGTCATATGAAGAGGTTCCAGTTGCTATTTTTGATAGGCAAGTCCGTAGATTGAGAAACAAAGAGGTTGCTTCTGTGAAAGTATTATGACAGAGTCAACAAGTCGAAGAAGCCACGTGGGAAGCGGAAAATGAAATGAAAGAGATATATCCCCACTTGTTTGAATAAGTCCGATACTGGTTTTGAAATTTTTCATTCCTAAGCAAGTATATATTATATTAAACGTTGTGCAAGAACACTCCACTCCCCTAATTACCCTACTATTGTGACTTCTCAGATTTTGTGCCATAAATGTATATGTTGTTGTGATTAGTTGGATTTTGTGCAACTCATTAAAATAGCTGAATTACGTGCAACTCATTGTAATAGTTGAATTATGTGCAAATTTGTGGAATTAACTGAACTATGTGAGGCTTGTGGGAATAATTGAATTATATGTAGCTTGTTGAAATGACCGGGCTATGTGCAAGTTGATAGAGAAATTGGTAATGTGTGGAATTGGTTAGACATGTGTTTCGAGGGCTCTCTGACAGATAGATAGGCCTAATTACAAAGGAAACTCTGGCGAAATTTTCAGGAAATATCGGAGTTAGAAAACAATTTGGGGGTTGGATTATTTTGTGTTTTTCCTACTCTAGTGATTCTCCGATCCTCATTCGAGGACGAATGATTTTAAGTGGGGGAGGGTGTAAAGACCCGTAAAATTTCATGGCAAAAAAATAATGCTCAAATAGGTCCCCGTATTGTTATAACTGTAGAAATTCTTAAAAAGGACCCTTTTTGAGTAAAAAGTACCTCGGGACTTAAAAGATAAAATTCCCAGATTTGCGCAGGTCTGCGATCCACTATGCGATCACAGATCAGGTATACGGACCGCATAGTGGTCGCATACCTGGACAGTTTGCTGTCCATTTTGACGACAACTATGCGGCCTATAACGCGATCGCATTTCACGAATGCGGGCCGCATAGTTGTAGCATTCTGGAACCTTGACTTTTGCGGAGGGAGTTATGCGATCGCATAATAAGCATGCGGACCGCATAGTGGTCGCATACCTGGGCAGTCTACTTTTCTTTTTGGCCCATTTGAGGGCCAATTATGCGACAGGAATGCGGACCGCATAGCAGGAATGCGAGACGGGCATTTCTTCTTCGAGACTGTTAAATTTCTAATTTTATACCCGACCCCCAGTTCAATAAAACACCTCCCTCTTTCATTTTAAGCTTATTTTCAGATAAATTAGAGAGAGGAGAGTGTGGGTTCTAGAGAGAGAGTCCAACTTCATTCAATTTGTTCCTCCAACACTACTCAAACCTGGAATTGATCAAGTAGGACACCATTTTCTTCACTACAAGAGGTAAGCTTCTACCCCCATCAACCTAAATTTCCAGATTTTTGTTAAAATGAAACATGGTTAGATGAATTCATGAAGATAAGGGTAGGATCCTTGCATGCATGTAACCAACTAGTCATAATCTAGTAAAAGGAAATGGGTTAGAGTAATCTTTCACTAAAAAGAGGCCATTTAATCTAAAAGAACACTTAGTGTTTGATAGAATTATCAAGTGAGTTAAAGACATGATCATTGTTCCTAATTCTAAGTTAAATTATACCACATTGTGAACTAGATTGAAGGTGCTAGAAGGTCCGGTGAATTGTGGTAGAAATTAAGGAAAAATCCCAAATCAAGGTATGTATGGCTAACTTTAATCATTGTAAAGTTACCTTGTTGGTGTCGAGTACACGGTATGAAATTCTTGCTTGAGCATGTGTGAGTCGTTTGTCCTGGTGTGTCGAGTTGTACGAATTCATTCTCTGATTTTCTTAAGTCAATTACCATGCTAATTGAGATTATGAAGGGCGATTCTTTGTGCTTATCCTACCATGTGTAAAGCTCGTTAAATGTTGAATATCGGTATGAGAGGATGTGCAGAAAAACGAAAGAAATGATAGTGAAATAAAGTCTTGAATGTATCCAAGTGCTAAATGTTGTGTAGTAAATAATGAAAGTAAATATGGGCTGATTTTGTTGAGTTAAATGATTGTGGCAACACCATATATGAATTGATGATTGGTAAGGATCATTGTGCCTTGATTTCACATAGTTATTGGTTGATATGAACTTATGTTCTTCATGATAAAGATCATTGTGATATAATTGTTGGTGATTGTTGTTATGATATAGGAACGTACGGTGGGATCGGATTGCGCGCCGCAACACTAAGTAACAAGGGTGGAGAGGTAATAAGGGTGAAATATGATTGCGCGATTGGATTGGGTTGCACGCCGCAACACTTAATAAGGGTGGAGAGGTAATGAGGGTGAAAGGAGAATGTACGGTGGGATTAGGTTGCGTGCCGCAACAGATGAGAAATTGAAACAAGTAACTGTGAAATCTTCATTTGTGGTTTTCTGTATACTTGTGTGGTTACCCTAACTTCTTTCTAATTGTGTATTGTTTGATTTTACTTGGAATAAATTTGGTTCATACATGCTAGTACTATTGAATGGTACTAACGTCCCTTTTGCCAGGGGCACTTCATCTTTTATATGGATGTAGGTGGTTCCACATCAGGTAGCTTAGACCGCCAATAATGGTGTTTCCCCTTCGTACCTTCAGCAGATCCGGTGAGCCCCACTTCCTCTCGGGGCCATGTGTAGTCTACATAATATTTTTGTATATGTTATGTCTTTTAAGGTATAGCCAGGGCCTTGTTGCCGGCAAGTATTGTGTAAATCCCTAGTACTCTTAAAGGATCCGTAGACATGAGGTGGGTTGTGCATATATGTATTTTGGGCGGTAAATGTGTTTACTAGTAATCATGGTCCGAATCGGAATTATTGTATGTTTTGTGATTATCAAATGTGGAAATGATAAAGGATAATATGAACTCAAGTAGTAGATTCATGCTTAAACTCTAAATTGCTAATTCATGTGGAATAATGTATTTTATAAACACGGGGTGATACGTTGGTAGGAAAGGCAATCCAGGTCTGCTTGACTGGGATCATCCGGTTGGGCGCCGGTCTCGTCCCTCGGTTTTGGGGCGTGACATCTGTATACGGCTAACATCAAAGGAGTCTGATTTTGAAGTCTCTGTTGTGCCGAACCCGAGCTCGGAAGGATCCAATTAAAGTTTGAGCCCAATCTCAGAATGCATACCTCGAGAGAGCACATCGAAGGCTCGATGTGGCCTACCTCGAGACAGTGCAAAATCGATGACAATCAATAAAAAACAGGAATTTCTCAAGGGCATATAGGTCAAGGCGTAAATCTCAGGATTGGTTCATACAAATCCGTACTAGGAGGTTATACAACTGTACCAATATCATTTTTCACTGTAAATAGAAACGTATTTTTCCCTCCTATATAAAGGGGACTCCAATAATTTGTAAACATCATCATTCACTGCTATAGAACATTCTACTCTGCTTTTCTTGTTTACCGTACTCAAGATTATTCTTCAACTTTATTGTTCTTCATTTATTGTTCATACTTCAATGCTACTAACCAATCTCGAGACCCTCGAGGCTGTCAGCTCGAGGTCCAATTCCTTGGATAACACTGGTTTTGTTATCATATTCTTCTTAGTTACGCTTAATATTTCTTGCTTATTTGCTAGTATTGGAATAAATCACATATTTTTAGAACCAGAAATCAAGTATAATTGTTAACACCATTTTCGAGGTAAATAATGAGCTAAGCATCAGCTTGATTGGTAAACTCCACTCCCCCAAGCTACGAGGTCTAGACTTTGGAGTCCATTTTGTATATACAAGTTTAATTGGTAGCTCGGCCCAGTTCCAACCATGATACAATTTTGTTATCTCTGAAAGATTTGTAGATGAGTCGTGCATATTTTGTATGTTAGTATTGTGGCCTTGTCAGCCCTGTGCATGTTTAGTTTGGTATTGCTGGTTGTAGACATTCATGGTAGCCTCGTTCAGCTTACACAGTTATGTATATGAGATTTTGGGTATGTCTGCCCTGTTTCACCCTATTTTGCACGAGTCAAAAATAAGATTTTACTTGTGGTTTCCCTGTTGATGATAAAATATAGTCGTTACCTAATATTTAAAGGTATCTAGGGTACCTATTTAATTAATAAGGTTATTTCTTTAGTCTGTTGAGTGGTGAGATTATGTGTAAGGGTTCTTGTTCTTCTAAGGGAAAGGTACTAGGCACCCCTTAAATCTACCTAAAGTAGCTCCATAGGACTTAGACTAGGTTTAAAAGGTTAGTTGTTTGCATTCTGCTTAATTAGTGTTTAAGGAGGTATGGCTTTCTTTATATATCTAAGTGAGAGTATGATATTTGCAAAGGGGATGTGTGCTTTAAAAAGGGTATGAGGTTATAAAGGAGTCTTGAAAAATAACGTTAGTGTATATAATTGAAAAAGTTATAAAATATTTATATGAGTGGTTTATATATATAAAACATGTAAAAGGGGGCTAAGTTATAAAACGCCCTGTTTTAAAAGAATGGATGTACATGTAACTCTAATAAGATAAAGATGTTGTAAGAAAGTAAGCCTAAGATATGCTTTGGCTTCTGAAATCTTAAATCTTAGACTTGAGGAAATCATTTGAAAATCTTTGCTGGGTGGTATCACTTTGGTTTTTGAAAGAGTCGATTTTCTTTTAGAAGGCCAGTCTTGAAATTTATTTTTTGTTTTTATTTTGAAAGAGGGACTGTCGTCCTTTTCTAGGCTATTTTGGCTTCAAAAATCTGTGTTAATAAAGCATACGAGATTAATAATATGAGAACATATGATTATCGAATTAAAACTAATTACTATTAAGCCTAATGCTTATTTTAACCCTATGTCTTTTAAGGCTTGCCTAAGTTGTTTATATAAGAGGGTAAAGTAAAATATTAAATCAAATACGACAACTGCAATATCATATACATGTGAGAGAATATGAATAACATGATGTAATAAAGCAGTAAAGGGGTAAAGAGTGACTATGCTTTGGGCTTGGAAGAGGTAGGCCCAACAATCAAGAGGAATGTACAATAGTGAATTCCAGGCTTCTAGATGCATTAGTATGGGATTTGGGCCTGAGTAATTTTGAGAACTCGGCAGGTCCAACAGTTGCACATGTTCAAAAAGAAAGAGATAAGGCCATTAAATATAATGGTCAAGAAAGAGATAAGGTCATCAGATATAATGGTCTACACATATAATCATACATGAAATATATAGGTAAATGACTTAAACAACATATAACAACCAATAGTAACTAGATATTATGAAACGTTATACTAATATGAGGTAACATATGCTAAAGTGATTTACGTTGAAAACATTTCATTGTAATTAAACACTAAGCCTAAAAGGAGTAGTGACTGTCAATAGATTAGAGGCTAAGGGTAGTGTTCCACTCAAGGTCAAGGTACCCTTTCGGTCCCTGACACTTAAAAGTTCTCAAGGGTCTCAAAGCCTAGGGCAATGCTTGTGTCAGGGAGAGTAACCCAGCCAAAAGCTAAACTCTACTCCCAAGTACCCTTAACCTTTAACACTCATTCTTCTCTATAGGTTTAAGTTCCAATGAGGCACTTTCTATGTAAATACAATCACCACAGTAATACCATACCACATAAGTATATGCCTTTTTCATGAGGCAAACACAGAACATTATAAGACTACAAGAAAGATTATCTATATTGTCATAACAACATTTTCAAACTGAATGGATGATGAACATGTTAAGCAGGTTCAAAAGAAATAAGCTTCAAACATACATAGAGGCAGAGACATTATCAAACTACTATTAAAGATCCAAACACCAGAGGTTAAGTATCTTAAGATAGAAAGAGTACATAGTTCAAGTCTGGAACAATTTATGAACACAAACACATCTGCCTTAATAGCCTTTAATTAAACTAATCATCAGACAGTTTTCAACTTAAGGATTTCCCTTTAGTACCCACAAGTTAACAATACTAATTGAGACTTATGAAAATGTTAACAGAGATATGGACTAATAGTTTCAACTAAACATCTGAGGGGATTAGGGGAGGGCAGATTAATAGCTACAATTAAGACCCCTAAAGAGTGTTAACATTATTACAGGTTAGTTACTGCAATTGGTGCTATCTAAAGAGTGCGAATACGGACATGGATCAAACGACTTCAATTATAAATACAGATTAGTAGCCTTAATCAAGAGGTACAAGTTGATAACTTCAGTAGAACATTCAAAGAGTATTAATAGAGGTTCAAAACAATAACATAATTAGAACTTCCACTGTTACTATCACATATACTAAACTACAATCAGGATTTCTGAAGCATTAATAGGATAACAGTTTTTATCCTAAAACAGAACTTCTAGGAAGATTAACAGGATCACAAATTAGCCAACTACAATTAGAAGTTCTAAGGATATTAATAGGTTCACAAACCCAATAATGGCTCCTAAAAGGACTTAACAAAATTTCAAATCATTATCCTTGCATAACATTAAAAATTAATGACATAATCACTTCTTTTAAGAGTTTTAACTAAAACTAATCCCATTGAAAACAAAAGCAGGCTGTTATGTCCAAGCAGTAGCAACAAAGAGTCTCTTTTAAGTTCACAAGTTAAGTCTAATCTACTTAAGCGAGATTAATGAGGTTTTAAAACAGTATGGGCATGTATGTAGTCATGAAGGACAAACAGAGATATGGGTATCATCACATTGGAGAAACATGTTAAGCACTTCTAGGATAAGATTTTAGATATAATGGAACTTATCAGCAATGTTTCAGCCAAACAAATGCATCATCTGAATTCAAACACATCTCATCCCTTAATTATTGATTAAATCACCATGCTGATTAATTGTTGATATGACGAAGATATAAAGTGTTAAACGTGAACCTAGTTGAAAGATATTTAAATCATGTTTTCTTTATAAATTGCCTATGATAAATTATGCTTAGTGTCATACTTAAATCATCCAAATTGACCTTTACTAAGCGTCTAATTTGACCTCTCGTCACTACCTCTCTGAGGTTAGGCGGGCGACTTACTGAGTACACGTTGTTTTTGTACTCATGCTACACTTGCTGTGCATTTTATTACACAGGTACTTTCATAGCAATGTGGAGGATTCGGAGACTTAGTCGAGCTGCATCTTCCGGCGGCGATCCGCAGCTGACAGAGTCTCCTTCATACTGTATTTACTTCATTTTTAAATTTTCTTGTCCAGTTGTATTTCGGACAGGCTTTGTAATGATTGCATAAACTCTTCGAAATTGCTCATGTACTTGTGACACCGGCTTTTGGGATATATGTTGGAATATGTGTTGGGATATAATTGATTAAATGTAATCTTTAAACCATTATTTTTAATTAACGGGCTCTTATTTGGTTAATATGTAATTAAGGGAAAAGAAATGTTATCATAAACGTTTTAAAATCGGAAAATTGTTTCAATTAATTAATGAGTTGGATTGCATGACATGGATGTCCGGCGCTATCACGACATTAGAGATTTTGGGTCGTGACAGGTTGGGTCCGTCTAGGACAGGTGTACCCGAAATAAAAGTCTATCCTGATGCATCTTACCTGCTACGTATGCATTTATTTATTTCGGCTTGTGTGTTGACCGGCTAAAAATAAAAACAAACAGAAAAACCAAGAGTGAGGTAGAATAGAAAATTTGCCTTGTTTTGAAAATCCATGTATTTGAAATATCCCGAAACTCTGCCAAAATTTCTGAAAATGAAGAAGGAAAATAATATTCCAAAACAAAGTGAGTAGGTGTATACTTTTAATCAGTCAAGATTTTTCCGAACTACGCCTTGTTTGATTCTCACCGGTGTGGGATATGTAGGCAACCCTCATCGGGTCCAACCTTATTTTTTCAAAAGATATGGTCCTAAATAAAATTAGGTGACGCCATTCTTGCATAAATAGCCAAGTTTCCCAAACGGGGCGCCAGAAGGCTATTTTTGCAAATATAGCCACCTACGGTCTTTGCCAAATTTTGACCTAATTAGCAAGCACAACCCTAAAACTTTCTACCGAAGTATTGAAGGGCCGTATTTGCAAAGATGGTCCATTTTCTTTATTACAAAACTTTTTGCAAAAAATAACACTTTTTCGCATTCGGTCAAAATTTTTGTGGTTTTTAATCAGAACAAATGTGCAGGATGAATACAGTTGAAAATATTCACTTTGGGTCCGTCGAGGAAATCCCCTTGGGACTCCATATGCGGTGGAGCAACTTGGGGGAAGTTAGTAGAAAGTCTGCTGTGAAAGCCTTAGGTGGACTTACTGGTCTTCTAAAAATCAAGCCAAGGTTGGACATCGTCGAAGCTCTAGTATCGTTTTGGGATCCCGCCAGCAACGTGTTCCACTTTTCAGACTTTGAGTTGACACCCACGCTAGAGGAAATAGCAGGGTATGCCGGTCTCGGTGACAATCTTAGAAGTCGATATCCGATGACACCCAGGGCGGTAACTCCACATAAGTTCTTGGATCTTTTGAACATTAGTCGGGACATCCAAGACCCACACCTATCCGAAGGGTTCTGCACTTTCTATTTTTTGTACAAACGTTATGGAGATCCTTGGGGTTATGAAGTGGACAACACTGGTCTAACTCATAAGAACCAGGCTAAATGGGAAGCCCGCCGGGGGCTAGCTTTCGTGGTAGCATTCCTGGGCACCTTAATCTGCCCAAGGAGTGACAGACTCATATAAATCTGACTGGTGGGGATGGCGGATTTCATGATAAAAAAGTCCAATGGCACCCTTATACCGATGGTTTTAGCTGAGATTTACCGTGCCTTGACGATTTGCCAGTCTGGAGGAAAATTCTTTGAAGGGTGCAATCTGCTCCTACAAATTTGGATGATCGAGCACCTATGTCACTTCCAGGCTACATGAACTACGACTTAACCAGTTTGAATTGTATCGAAGAACATGGTACTCGGGTAGAAGGCCACAAATTTCCTGAGGGCACAGAAGCCTGGCACTCACATTTGAGTTCATTAACTGCCGACCGAATCGAGTGGACATTCGGGTGGCTCCTTGTCGGCGAGGTTATCAAAATGTCTGCTGAGGTGTGCTATCTTTTGTTAATGGGTCTGCGAAGCATTCAGCCATATGCACCACATCGGGTCTTACGGCAGTTGGGAAGACAACAGGGTGTTCCACATAATGAGGACTTAAGCCAACAAGACATCAGGTTATGTCCGAGAGCTGCATTTAATGAAGGCAGGGTCCATCAAATCTGGAACGAGTGCAGATTTTTAGAACCTCAGAATCGAGTAAGAAATTTATCGAAGGGGGAAGTGGAGCCCGCCTACACTTCTTGGTATGGCAGAAGAGGCAGAGAGCACCAAGAACCGGAGCGACCTGCGAAAAGACCTCACGTGCAGTATTTTACTGAGCAAACACAAGAACACTGGGTTTGGTTAGAGAAGGAAAACAACTACCGGGCTACAATAAGTAAACTGGAGGCCCAGATTAGAGAGCTCAAATTTGAAAATACTCTACAAACTGTTGCAGCCGAAGGTGAAAGAAACAAGTTGAACAAAGAAAATGAAGCCCTCTGGGCTCAGATCCAGAAAATGAGGATAGCCATTAAAAACCCTGAGAGAAGCAGAGCTGACGAAAGGCTAGTCACTAGCCTCAGGCAAAAGTTGTGTAGCTATGGTGATGACCTGGACAAAGCCGAAGAGGATTTGACCCAAGTTCGAGCAAAATTGGCAAAGAATGCAGAAGAAAGAGCAGAATTCGTGCAAAAAATGGAAAGAAAGCATGACCAAGAAGTTATGGGCTTAAAATAAAGGATGTCCACCTTTGAAAACGAAACGGCCAAGCAAGAAAAAAGGTTTAAGGAAGAAAGGGAACAGTGCTACGCCATGATAGCTCAGTTAGAAGAGGAATTGCAACAATGGCAAGTGTAGAGTCACGAAGACGCCCAGGTTTTAGAGGCAAGATCCCAACAGATCGTGCATCTACTTCAGGAAAAAGGTATCATCAGGCAAAGAGTCTGGGATATAGCCGATTACATTGTCACCAAATGCCAGGAATGTGAAGATATGACTCGGACCACCTTCTTCTCAGCGGTAATGATCTTCGTCCACAAGATAATGGATGACCTATGCCGCCTCCAGCAAGATATGGTACGCAGGCTCGTGGCAAGGCCGAATGATGCCCCGTTGGTCCCTGGAGCAATTGGAAGCACTGATGTACTCTTGATGTTTTCTCGAGTCTGTATTTTGTTTTCCTGTCTAAGTCCACTGTAGCTTTTACATTTACAAGAAAAGTATGTGTTGAGTCTGTTTTGTAATTTTAAATTTCCAAAAGTGGTCTAAAATTTTTTTGTAATCGGAAGTATTTTTTTTATGAATGAAAGTTTTAGAATAATATTTATTTCCTTCAGATTTATCCCTTGAACTACGTGATGATCTGATTCACGCGGCGCCGTGATACGTAGGCAATCCACATAGGATTCGATCATAACCTTAAGAAAGGAAACCGAGTAAGGAATGAAAGAGCGGAAAATAATAACAAAAGAAGGAAAAGAGTGATAAAATGAGAAAGAAAAGGGAAACGTTCAAAATCGAAAAATAAAGCCGGGATGAAATACACAACTGTTGCAAAACATATAGAAAGCATTTAATTGTCTAGGTGCATTGCATACCCCAAACGTGCGATTCCCTATGTGATAAATGCTTCAACCTAACCTTTTGTCGGTTCAATCTTAAAAGGTGTTTTTAGGTGGTTGGTTTTGCGGTAACCTAGGTTCCCATCCTTACTTCACTAGATCAAAAGGGAGCATAGAAATGACATCTGAAAGTCACTTATCAATCGTCAACTCTTCCGTGGAAGACCTGAATCCAACAATCCCAACATCTGAGTCAGCAACAGCTGAAGAGAATAGCACTCTGCGTTGCCGCATGCTGGAAATGTGGGACGCATGGTCCAATGGTAGGGAACCGCCCACTACCATCCCAGGTTTTTCAGAGATAATTCCCAGGACAAGCGGGACCTCCAACATCCCAATAAGTTACCCAGCCACGCTGTTTGGATATCCAACTATGTCGGCGCACTTTGCGGGAAGGCCTTCTGAGTTTCGCCCCCAGGCCCTGTTTTCCGGTGTGTATTCCAACATCTTCACCGTACAACCAATCTCTGCCACGGGTCCACCAACTATCTCTGGGCCAAGCTTCGATCCACCATCATTCACATTTCAAACACCGTCCGTCCATCTGAATACCACTCATGTTACACCAAATGCATACCCCCAACAACCTCAGTCTGAGGTCACTTTGGGACAAGATAAGAAAATCCCCGAGCACGAAGAAATGGCTCGGAAAATGAAGAGTATTGAGCAGAGCCTCAAGAATATACAGGGGCTCAGCGGGCAGAAAAGCGTCTTCTATGCAGACTTGTGCATGTTCCCGCACGTCAACTTGCCTCTCGGGTTTAAATCCCTCAAGTTTGAAAAATATGACGGACATGGGGACCCCATAGTTCATCTGAAAAGGTATTGCAACCAGCTCCGGGAGCAGGTGTGAAAGAGGAACTTCTCATGGCATATTTCGGAGAAAGCTTGACAGGGATTGCATCAGAATAGTACATGAACCAAGGTATATCCCGCTGTCACATATGGGATGACCTGGCACGAGACTTTTTTCGGCAATTCCAATACAACGTGGACATCGGTCCTGATAGGAACTCTCTATCCAACCTCAAAAAGAAATCCTCAGAAAGTTTCAGAGAGTACGCCATTACGTGGCGCGAGCAGGCCTCCAGGGTCAAACCTTCGATGGATGAGGTTGAAATGGTCAGTGTTTTTCTACAAGCACAGGAAACTGATTACTTCCAAAATATGATGTCCGACATGGGCAAACCATTTGCGGAACCAATCAAAATTGGAGAAATGGTTGAGAATGGCCTAAAGGCCGGTCGTATCCTGAGCCAGTCGGCCATAAGAGCAACCTCTCAGGCCATCCAAAGCGGATCCGAGAGGGTAGCCAACAGAAAGAAGAACGAAGAAGGGGCCATGATGGCTTCCGATGTCAGGAATTCTCAGCAATATCCACGTCCATTTCTCAAAGCTTCCCAAAACTACTATCCTTACCAAGACGCAACTTATACTACTTCCCATTTTCCCTATGCGGTGATGAATGCAGCTCCTAGGCTGCAACAACAATACAACCAGAACAGAACTCCACCCCCGAGAAATAACCATCTTCCCCCAGCTCCATATAATCCACGCCCTCTCCAAAACAACTATCCGTACAATAGCAACCCCCGTGAACTACCAAGGAGACTTAATTTCACTCCTATCAGTGAGCCGTATTCAAGCCTCTTCCCAAAGTTAGTCCAGATGGGGCTTCTGCATCCCGTACCTCCGACCAGGCAAAACCCAACATCAGCATCATACAAGTCGGGAACCAATTGTACCTACCATTTCGGAGCAAAAGGGCACGACACGGAGGAGTGTTTGACCCTCAAAAAAGCCGTGGAAAACCTTATAGAACAAAAGAAAGTGGTGTTAAGGGACGAAGAAGCTCCCAATGTGACGAACAATCCATTGCCCACTCACAATAATGGGCCCGTCATTGGCATGATTTGCAAAGACCAGGATTTTGATCTAGCTTTAAAAAGATATCATCGCCATCGCAAATGTGGAGAAAAATCCCAAGGAGGCACCCAAACTAGTCAAGGAAATGAAGAAGAGTAACCCCGTCCCCCAGGCCACGGGGAAGGCTAAAGCCAAGACAAATATGGGACCCTCTAAAGACGTTGTTCTTTACTTCCCAAGGCACCCAGTAAGGAACAAAGTTTGTTAAGTCTTCCCAGAAGGTTACAATGTGCCAAAGGAGATGTATGTCGCGCGGGGGAAAATAATTTCACCAAGGCTGAATGAGCCCGTGGTTATTAGCTGCGCGTCACAGACTCCCGTGAAGAATACTACTACCGTCCCCTGGAATTACAACAAGACGGTGGTGATGTACAAAGGAAAAGAAATTACTGGGCAAACGAGTGAGATAAACTCATCGGAAATACATCAACTTGGAAGAACTGAACAAAAGCAATCAGAAACGTTTTCCGCCTAAGAAGCCGATCAGTGCCAGAGAGGCAGAATAATTCTTCAAAAATATGAAAACCTCTGAATACGCCATAATTGAACAGCTCAGAAATTTTCCCACTTAGGTCTCACTTCTATCCTTGCTAATAAGTTCGAACGAGCATCAGAAAATCCTGATCAAAACACTTAATGAAGCATATGTTCCGGCCGAGACCACAGTTGATCAAATAGAAAGAATGGCGGAACAATTTTTCGAATTCAACCGGATCTCATTTAGCAAAAATGAATTGCCCCCAGAAGGGGCTGCCCACAACAAATATCTCCACCTAACTGTTAAATGTGAAGGGTACTATGTGAAAAGAGTTATGGTGGACGGTGGATCTGGGGTTGATATTTGCCCTCTCTTGACCCTACAAAGAATGGAGATCGGGATTGAAAGAATTAGGCCCAACAATGTGTGCGTCCGCGCATTCGATGGCATCAAGAGACACACAATCGGGGAGATTTATTTGGTCTTGACAATCGGCCCTGTAGATTTTGAAGTGACATTCCAGGTCATGGATATGGATACTTCCTACAATTATCTCCTGGGAAGGCCTTGGATCCATGCAGCAGGGGCAGTGCCATCTACTCTCCACCAGATGGTTAAGTTCGAGTATGAAGACCAGGAAATTGTGGTCCATGGAGAGAAGGAGCAATCTATTTACAGGGACCCATCATTCCCATGTTTGGAAACAAGAGAAGGCTGCGAGCACATAGTCTACCAGGCTTTCGAGATTGTGGTTGAGAACCAATATGAGGAAGGAACCCCGTGCCCTCAACCCTTCCTATCCAAATCATCAATTATGGTCGCTAGTGACATGATTAAACATGGGTACACACCTGGAAAAGGGCTCGGGGTGTCCTTGCAAGGCATCAAAGAACCTATCACCTTGCCTACCAGTAAGAAGTTCTTCGGCATAGGGTTTCAAGCTACTCCCCATGATGAACAATGGGATGACCAACGTAAGAAAGATGGTTGGGGTATTGCCTCAGCCAATCTGGCACATCACTGAATCATTCGTCAAGCCAAAATACATAGAGGAAGAGGAGGAGGCTTTCACGACCGAAGAAATGGAAGAAATCTGTGGAGCACTGACACAGATTTTGTATGAGGCTCATATGGTCCAACCAGGAGAAGGCTCCAGCACTGCTGAAGTGCAGTATATGGGGCCTGACGCCAAGCTCAAAAATTGGAAGGCTACTCCATTCCCCATCAGGCGGGAGTCCCGTTAATTCAGTTTTGCCATCTTTCCCGCACTCTAAGTTATTTCAGGGTGTAACTCAAGTGTTTTTAATTTCTTGCCTTTTGAATTCCGACGTAAACCCTCCGATGTTCAAATTCAATGAAATGAAATCAAAATTCCATCGTCTATTATTCTTTCTTATTTTTGTTTATTTTTCTTGTTTTTCAGTCCTAATAATGCGGCCTTAAAAAATATAACATGCTTGCGGACATCATGCTCTGATCTTAATATGTTGCCTAACCTCGAAATAATGAATCAAGAACCG
Source organism: Nicotiana paniculata (assembly GCA_005239505.1). Lineage (NCBI taxonomy): Eukaryota > Viridiplantae > Streptophyta > Magnoliopsida > Solanales > Solanaceae > Nicotiana > Nicotiana paniculata. The sequence goes on along the minus strand of ML343700.1, from coordinate 57,688 downwards.
GAATATGATGAAGAAGAGCCTTTTAGGGAAATAAATTGAGAATTGGAATAATTCGAGAATAAGCCTAAGCCGACTTAAACGAAACATAACCCATTAACTTGGGTAATGTAGAGGAGGTTCGAGAAACCATGATAAGCGTCCACACAGATGAAGAAACCAAGGACGCCTTGATTCAAATCCTATTTGAATTCAAAGACATGTTTGCTTGGTCCTACAACGACATGCCCGGACTAAGTATGGACTTGGTGGTACACAAATTGCCGACCTACCCCGGTTATCCACCTGTCTAACAAAGTAAAGGAAATTTAAAATGGACATGAGTGACAAAATCAAAGAAGAGGTCACTAAGCAACTAAAAGCTGGAGTAATCCGAGTGGTCCAATACACCACCTGGTTGGCCAATGTGGTTCCGGTACCTAAGAAGGAAGGAAAGGTCCGATTATGTGTCGACTACCGAGATTTGAATAAAGCGAGACCCAAAGATAACTTTCCACTACCAAACATACATATACTAGTTGACAATTGTGCCAAACATGAGATACAGTCTTTCGTCGATTGCTATGCTAGATATCACCAGGTGTTGATGGATGAAGAGGATGCAGAAAAGAAAGCCTTCAATACACCTTGGGGAACCTACTGTTACAGAGTCATGCCATTTGGATTGAGGAATGCTAGGGAAACTTATATGAGGGCCATGACCGCCATATTCCACAACATGATGCATCAGGAGATTGAGGTGTACGTGGATGATGTGATCATTAAATCCAAGATGCAAGGTGACCATGTGCAGCATTTGAGGAAATTCTTCGAACGCCTGCGTAAATATGATATGAAATTAAACCCAGCCAAGTGTGATTTCAGAGTTCCATCCGGAAAATTACTTGGATTTATAGTCAGCCGACGGGGCATCGAGCTGGACCCGACAAAGATAAAATCTATTCGGGATCTCCCACCTCCAAGAACCAAGAAGGAGGTCATGAGTCTACTGGGTAGGTTGAATTACATCAACGGGTTCATCGCTTAGTTGACATCCATATGTGAGCCTATATTCAAGCTGTTAAAGAAAGATGCAGCCATCAAATGGACAGACGAATGTCAGGACGCTTTCAACAAGATCAAAGAATATCTGTCGAATCTGCCAGTGCTAGTCCCCCCGGAACTAGGGAGACCTTTGTTCTTATACCTGACGGTGTTAGAAAATTCCTTCGGGTGCGTTCTCGGGAAGCATGGCACAACCAGGAAGAAAGAGCAGGCCATATATTACTTGAGCAAGAAGTTCACAAGCTACGAACCCAAGTATACTCTGTTGGAAAGAACTTGATGCGCTCTAACTTGGGTTGCTCAGAAGCTCCGACATTATTTGTTGGCTTATACCACCTACCTCATCACTATGCTGGATCCTTTGAAGTACATATTCCAAAAGCCAATGCCCACCGGGAGACTAGCAAAATGGCAAATCCTGCTCACAGAATTCGACATTGTCTATGTCACCCACACAGCCATGAAAGCTCAAGCATTGGCCGATCATCTAGCTGAGAATCCGGTTGATGATGAATACCAACCTTTGAGCACTTATTTTCCGTATGAGGAAGTCAATCCCGTCGAAGTAATCTCAGAAGGCACTGACACCTGGAAAATGTTCTTCGACGGAGCAGTCAATGCAAAAGTAATTGGGATAGGGGCGATCCTGATTTCACCCACAGGACAACACTATCCTGCCACGGCCCGCCTCCGTTTCTTATGTACAAACAATACTGCTGAATATGAAGCTTGTATAATGGGCATGAACATGGCCATTGATATGGATATAGAGGAATTATTGATCATGGGGGATTCCAATTTGATCATCAAGCAGGCTCAGGGAGAGTGGGAAACTCGAGATGTTAAGGTCCTTCCCTACAGACAACATGTGGAAGATCTTAGCAAATGATTCAAAGCTGTCGAGTTTAGATATATTCCTCAGTGCCACAACGAGTTAGCCGATGCGCTGGCTACCCTAGCTGCAATGCTTCTATATCCGGGTAATGTTCACATCGACCCGATGGAGATTAAAATCAAGGAAAGGCATGGCTATTGCAACACGGTCGAAGTAGAACCCGACGTCCAACCATGGTATCATGATATCAAAAGATTCTTGTAGACAAAAGAATATCCAGAGCAGGCCAATGGAGACCAAAAGAGAACCATCTGAAGGCTCGCCAGAAATTTCTTCCTAAGTGGGGAAGTACTGTATAAAAGGACTCCCGATCTAAATCTATTAAGATGTGTAGACGCCAAAGAAGCCGATATGATTATAAGCGAGGTGCATTCAGGAGTATGTGGTCCCCACATGAACGGGTACGTCCTCACAAAGAAAATCTTGCGGGCTGGATATTATTGGATGAACATGGAGAAAGATTGTTTCGGTTTCGTCCGGAAATGCCATAAGTGTCAAATACATGGTGACTTAATCCATGCACCACCATCAGAACTGCATCCTATGTCAACACCCTGGCCGTTTGTTGCTTGGGGAATAGATGTCATTGGGCCAATCGAGCCAAGGGCCTCAAACAGGCACAAATTCATCTTAGTTACTATCGAATATTTCAAAAAATGGGTCGAGGCAGTCATGTTCAAAGCTGTCACTAAGAAAGCAGTGGTGGATTTCGTGCATTCTAATATCATCTGTCATTTTGGTATCCCAAAAACTATCATTACCGACAATGTCATGAATCTGAACAGTAACTTGATGAGGGAGGTATGTGAATAGTTCCAAATCACACACCGCAACTCCACCCCTTACCGGCCTAAAGCTAATGGCACCGTTGAAGCAGCAAACAAAAACATCAAGAAAATTCTCAAGAAAATGATTCAAACATCCAGGCAATGGCACGAGAAGCTGCCTTTTGCATTGTTGGGATATCGCACGACCGTGCGCACGTCGGTTGGAGCTACTCATTACCTATTGATTTATGGCACTGAAGCTGTAATACCCGCAGATGTTGAAATTCCTTCCCTTCGAATTATTGTCAAAGTGGAAATTGAGGATGATAAATGGGTTAAAACCCGACTGGAACAATTAACTCTGATTGATGAGAAAAGCATGGCCGTAGTGTGCCACAGGTAGTTGTATCAACAAAGAATGGCCCGCACTTACAACAAGAAAGTGTGACCTAGGAACTTTGAAGTGGGGCAACTATTCTTAAGACGTACCCTCCCGCACCACGAAGAGGCGAAAGGAAAATTCGCCCCGAATTGAAAAGTTCCATACATCATAAGGAAATTTCTACCAAAAGGAGCGTTATACCTGGGGGGACATCGAAGGAAATGACCCCGAAACGACTGTCAATGAAGATGCAGTCAAAAGGTACTATATTTGATCCTCTATATAATATTAAATGTTCTCCGATTGAGGTGATGAAGGCTTTCATTATCGCTACCCAAACACCATTAACCCTTTTGAAAACCCTTTGAGCCGGTTACCCTTCTTTGATTACCCTCTTGGGAACCTGAAAGTGTTACTCAAAAGAAAAAGCAAAAGAAAAATCAAAACAAAAACAAAATTTTCCCCTGAACTACGTCTAACTTGATTCCTAAAGGATACGTAGGCAACCTCTCCCTGGGGTTCAGTCACACCGAAATAAAAATCCGCATTTCCCCAAGAGTTTAAGCTGGGCCAAGTGTTGAGATTCGGCAATTATTCGCCTGAAAAGTTCCAAAGTTGTAATTCAATACAAATTATTTTCACCAAAACCCTGTTCAAGTCCTTCCGATCAATAAGCAAAGATGTCTAAAGTTGGAGGATAGAATGTCGGATCTGGTGCAAGCAAATAAGAGAAATAAAATGAGAGAGTCTTATCGGTGAAAACCCACACGGGCACCGTGAGGCGACAGTAAGCTGAGAAATTAAAAATGAGAGAGTCTTGTTAGTGAAAACTCGTAAAGAGCACTACACGGCGATGGTGATAATAGAAATGAGAGAGGTTAGTTGGTGAAAACCCGCAAAGGGTGCCACTGATCGAAAAGGATGATGGGTCACTGACATGGACACAATCCGAGGCAAGGTTTCTCAATCTCGAGGTGATAGTTGTGATGAATTTCTGAGATTCGGACGGTTTACACGGATCATGCATCCAGTCCAAAAGGCATGTCATGTTCATTGAAGTCTGCATGCACTCCAGATAAGTCCTTCCTTCCTTTCCCCAAAAGGGACACCTTTCGTTTAAACCCATTATCCATTCTGTCATTTATTGCTTCTCAATCCCTTTCGGTCTAACTTTGTTCCTGAAATAAGAAAAAGAAAGGATGGCAAAACTGATTTACAGTGTTCTCATTTGACGCGAGCCAACATGTAAAGGGCACCGAGCCTCATCAGGGGCATCAATTCGATCCCGACTGGCCGCAATGGTCGATGCTGTAAACACAACTCTTGAAAGGAGAAGACCAAATCAAAATAACTATGAGGGCAATTGAAGTAAAAGGTTAATTCCCCCGTGGCTAACCCTCTCGGCAAAGTCTAAAAAGCCAAAGTGCTCCCGTTGCTTTAAATTTAAGACAAGGAAAAACCAGAAATGGAAGGTCGATAAAAGCGAAGTAAAATTGGAAAGGTTAAGTCTCCCGAGACTAACCAGTGCGACAGAATTTGAGATACTCCAGAAATCCATAAGAGAAGCAAGTGAAAGGCATACAAAGGCAGAATAAAGCTGAAATGTTGGGTCCCACGTGACCGGTTACAACGACGAAATCTGGAAAGCCAAGGTCCTCGGGTTTGGAAACGAAACCCAATCCCCAGCAAACAAGCAAACAGTTGAGATCTTCGTCAAGAAGGCTGAGATCGAGCAGCTTGAAATAATCAAGGCCGCAAAACCAACCACCGTTTCAAACTAACAAATTGTTCTTTGTTTGAAAATAGGAAACAAGTGCAAAAGCAACGATGCAAAAAGCAGGTGCAACCAAAAGGATTTGCGCAAGAGCTAGAAGGAGTTCTGCAGCGTTGACTCCAAAGAAAGGGAAGTTTCCTCCAAAAATCTTTTCCCGCATGCCTAAAACAAAAAAAAGAAGAAGAAATAAAGATTAAAAAAAAGAAAAAAGAAGAAGAGAGAAGCATTGAAGTTGAAAATGACTCAAACTAGTATGGGGCCTCCAATCCCCAACTACACCTTTTCCTGACATGGGTGTACACGCTCCCTAGTCGATGAAAATTAAGGGTATACATTCCCTAATTGATGTTTTTATTTTCCAATTAAGGGTATACATTCCCTAATTGATATTTTTCTTTTCCGGTTAAGGGTATACATTCCCTAACTGATGCTTTGCTTTTCCAATTAAGGGTATACATTCACTAGTTGATGTTTTGCTATTCCAGTTAAGGGTATACATTCCCTAACTGGTGCTTTGCTTTTCCAATTAAGAGTATACATTCCCTAGTTGATGTTTTCTTTTCCAGTTAAGGGTATACATTCCCTAAATGATGTTTTGCTTTGCTAATTAAGGATATACATTCCCTAATTGATGTTTCCTTTTCCAATTAAGGGTATGCATTCCCTAACTGATGTTTTGCTTTGCCAATTAAGGGTATACATTACCTAGTTGATGTTTTGCTATTCCAGTTAAGGGTATACATTCCCTAACTGATGCTTTGCTTTTCCAATTAATGGTATACATTCCCTAGTTGATGTTTTGTTTTTCCAGTTAAGGGTATACATTCCCTAACTGATGTTTTGCTTTGCCAACTAAGGGTATACATTCCCTAATTGATGTTTTCTTTTCCAATTAAGGGTATACATTCCCTAATTAATGTTTTGCTTTTCTAGTTAAGGGTATACATTCCCTAACTGATTNACATTTCCTAATTGATGTTTTCTTTCCCAATTAAGGGTATAAATTCCCTAATTGATGCTTCCCTTTTCCAATTAAGGGTATACATTCCCTAGTTGATGCTTTCTTTTCCAATTAAGGGTATACATTCCCTAATTGATGTTTTGTTTTTCCAATTAAGGGTATACATTTCCTAATTGATGTTTTCTTTCCCAATTAAGGGTATAAATTCCCTAATTGATGCTTCCTTTTTCCAATTAAGGGTATACATTCCCTAGTTGATGCTTTCTTTTCCAATTAAGGGTATACATTCCCTAATTGATTTCTTTTCCAACATAGGGTATACAATCCCTAGTTGATTTTATTTTTCAACTTAGGGTCTCCAACCCCTAGTTGATCTTATCTTGAGATATAGGGCATCCACTCCCTAGTCTACAATAACTCCAGGTGCACTGCTCCCGGTCTTTCATCGCTTTCAATAACAAATTAGTGTAGATTCCTTTACAATAACTCACAAAATTTTCCTAGTGAAAACTGGGATAGAAAATTTCGTTCGTATGCAGGGCATTGGAATCGAGACGGCCAAAAGAATAAGTTTCGATCCAGAATAATAAAACATAGGAGAAAGGAGAAGACAAAATCCAAAATGCAGAAAAGGGGAAGATATGAACTATTCAGGACAAGATTGAAGTCATCCGTTCAGTGTATCCTGCCTTGATCCAAGGAATGATAAGACGAAACCAGCACCTGCGGCTAACAAGCATCAAGGTCCAGGTCAGAGTCAGCCAAAAGATCAAGACTCAAGACCAAGTTTTAGATAGGAATATTGTAACTAGTAGTTGATAGGTTTAGTTAGTCTTTCATTTTGTTGGTTTGGTGTAATAAGGAGATCAGCAGCAGTAACAACATCAACCACAGTGAAATCACAGTTACCCGATAGTCCCAGCTATCAAAAACTTCCAAAACTACACTGACATGATTCCTTTATAGCCAAGGATATGTAGGCAACCTTTGAAGCAGGGTTCAGTCAAACTTTTCCAAAATGCTTCACATGGAGTATTTGAACAAGTAAAAGTTGTTCATAACTGCTCACTTCTTTGCCCGAAAACTCTTCGTATTTTCGAGCAAAGAGGGGCAGCTGTGAGCATGTAATTTTTCACCTATTAAATACTCCTACAAAATTGGATAAGTAAATCAATTTTATGGATTTTTGTGGAATTTTTAGTGATTGATTGTTGAATTGTTTGCATTTGCATATTCATAATTCATCTTTTAAAAAAAATATTAAAATTGCATCACCATTATTAAAGAATTATGAACTTATTATTTGTGATTAATTTAAATTAAATAATAGACGGATAGTGGTTATTTGATGTAATATAAGTTTAACAACTAATTACCAAGTTAATCATTTTATCCAATAAGTCATAGATTTGATTAGGAGCATAAAATTAATTGCTCCCTATTCCTAATTAACTTATAATAAGATAAAATAAGGTTTAGAATCAATTATTGCATTTCTTTAGATTTAATTAGGTGTGAATTTAATTAAATTAATTAGTTTAGTAATTAAAAAGCTTAAAATCGGAGATGGGATAACTTGCCCAAGCCCAAGAACCCTTCTCTACACCCCAGCCCAATTACCCCATAGCCCGGCCTGCCCCATCCCTAATCAAACAACCCCATTTCACCCTAAAGCCATCCCGGCCATTGATCAAAACAAATCAAATGGCTGGGAACTCCCCAACCCTAAAGTATAAGACTATCCTAACTACCCCCCATCCCCATCCTCATTTGCCTCAGAGACACACCCCCCCCCCGTCCATCTCTCTCTCTTCTCTCTAAAAGACTCGCCCAGAACCACCGTCCTCCGCCGACCGAAAATCGCCTTCGGCGGCGGAGCATCACCAAATGACCCCAAATTGTTACCAAACCATCTCCTCCTCCTCCTCCTCCTCATTCACCTCCCACCATCTATTTCACCATAATCCCACCCAAATCCCTTCGATAACAGATCTAAGAAAACATAAGCACTAGTTTCCTATTATTGGTCGATTCAAGAACAATTAATGACTCATACCTACATGAGTCAATAGCTCTTGATGAGAGATATTGATTCATGTGGGTTTGATCTATTTTCAAACACTGCCGGAGTCCGGCCAAGGTCCGGCAACTTTAATCTTTTCGGCCAAATCCCTTTAATGGGTATCCCTCTTCTCTCTTTATTGTTTCTGTATAATATTAAAACAAACTGTGTTAATCACTGTTTAGTTTAGCTGATTTTGGCTATTTGCTTAGTCCCTGTTTTCCTTTTTCCCTTTGCTCATGTTTATTTGCTGATTCTGTTGGTGCGTGTTTAGATTAATCAAACCCGTTTAGATATTGGAATAATGCAAATTAGGTCTTAAATAAGTTTTAACAAAATCGTTTCATGTATCCCTGTGTTTATTATTCTTTTCCTTTTCTTTATCATTTTCTTCTCATGAAACAGAATCCTATGTGTGTGTTTAGGATAACTGTTCTGGTTTATTTTTTACTTTTGTTTCTGTTAATATCGTCTCAAGTTAACAGCATGCCTTAGTTGTTTAAAAAGATTAGTAATATGAATTCCTTATAATTCTGTCCATGATCCCCCTTTGTGTGCTTTTCCTAGTTTATCGACAATCGTCTAGAATACTGATAGTCATGTGATTAGGAGTTTTATTCGCTTAGTCCTGTATTTGTTTGTAATGCCAAAGAAAAGATTCATGGTCTTGAGTTTCCTATTATTGACTGCCGTTAGTTAATTGCCAATAAGGTTCGTTATCTAATTGATTATATACCTGATTGTCTGATTAGTTAAGATTAATTGCCAATGAGATTGAATTTCCTAATTGTCCCTGCTTATGTATTTAGTCAACTAGGTCTTAAACAATTGACTAAAACAAATCATTTAACTTAAGTTAAGAGAGCTGAGTTGTCTAACCTCAATTAAGTTTAATTAAACTGATAATTAGTTTAACTTAAACCTAGGTAACTAGTATGAAACCAACTCTAGGCACTTAATCAATTAACCTTTAACTAGTTAACTCAACCCTAGTTAAGAACAACTAATAGTTAACTAAAGAACATAACTAGGGTTAACTAACCTAAGTTCAAATAATAACCCAAGTGAGTTTAACCCTGATTACCCAATGGTAAATTCAGGGACTCCAAGGGGTACATTAGGTAATGTAGACTTAGGAAATCAGAATTTTAAGGGTAAAAGGGTCTTTTAATAGGTAAGAATGTTCTATAATACGGGCAGCTGTCCCAAAGATAAGGTTGACAGCAGCCCTATGTACTATTTTCAGCCTTTTGGATTGGGAATATTCCAAAAGGGATCCTATTCCCAAATATCCTATAAATAGACCCCCTCCCTTTAGTCTAAAACAAAGAGAACTTTTTTGGACGCTCTGGAAAAAAAAAAATTCTCTTCTAGCTGCTGAAACATTCTGAAAAATACAGAAATACCTTCCATTTTAAAACAAAAAGTTTCAAAAGAAAAAAAGTATTATTAAAAAGAAAAATCTGATTTCTTTTTGAAAACAAGCTCACAAATAGATGGCCTAGTTCAACTTCTATCTTCTCTGTTTTGTAACGACCCGACCGGTCGTTTTGTATTATCAGACCATGTTCCCCTAAATGAAACTTCCCATAGAGGCTTTTTATGATTTATGACTTGCGGGGACTGATGGTCCGGGATTTGGAGGTGTTTAGAGTGCTACAGGAACAATTGGTTCCTTAAGGCTGGCCTTTAAGGCCAGGTTTGACTTCGGTCAATATTTTGGGTAAACGACCTTGGAATCGAGTTTTGTCGGCTCTGGTAGCTTCATGTGATGCTTTTCGACCTAGGCGTATGTTCTGAATGGGTTTATGATGACCCGGGAGCATTTTGGCGCCCAATATTGAAATAAGAAGTTCGTTAAGTACCTATTGTTGTTTTGGACGTGTTTTTGTGTTATCGAGGTCCGAACGGAATTTCGAGATCGAGAATAGTTCCGTTTTTTCATTCACGACTTTCCTGTAAAATTTGGTGTCGTTCCGAGTAGTATAGGTCGGTTTGGCACGTTGTTAGCGAAGTCTAGTAAGCTTAAAGTTCCTAAGTTTGGTTCTTGGGGTTTTGAGGTGTGACTTTGAGTCTTAGCGTTGTTTTGGGTGTTCAGAAGGCTCGAGAGAGTCCGTATTATGATTTCGGACTTGTTGGTATATTTGATCAAGGGCTCGGGTAGGCCTAGGGGCCTCTCGGGCACCCAACGGGGCTAAAAACCAGCTAAAATAGCTACTGGTGCACCTGATCTGGTATGACCGTAGGTGCGGTCCCAAGCATCGCAGGTGCGACCCCAGGTGAGGTCCCCCTTTCTCGCAGGTGCGGACAAAAGTTCGCAGGAGCGGAACCGCTGGTGCGGCCATCCCTCCGCAGGTGCGAACCCATCCCTTCCCGTCCAGTTCCGCAGGTGCGAGCCCCAGCTCGCAGGCGCAAGACCGCATGTGCGGTCCCCGAGCCGCAGGTGCGGAATCCCTGTAGGCCAGGCAGTATATATTCTTTGAAACTCGGGATTTCACCCCATTCATTTATTTTCCTCTACCATTAGAGTCTTGTGAGCTTGGGGAGAGCACACCACAACCTAGCTACTGTCATGGTAAGTTAATTCCACTTCAACACTAGTTTAATTCATGATCTTCTAGCTAAATTAACTACTAAATAATTGAAAAGTCAGAAATTGGGTAGTAATTTAGGGTTCTTGAGAAATTGGTGAATTACCCTTTTATTGCCATAACTTCAAGTAGAAATCATATATTAACGATCCTTAGGCTTCGGGTGAGCGATTCCTTCGTGAGTTTTCGGAATTCGAGCGTGCGGGCCCGGGGTTGAATTTTGGGAATTCTTCAAGAATGATAAATTATTGAATAAATAGGATAATTTTCCTACTTTGAGAGTGCATTGATGTCATTGTACCATATTTGGCTAGTTGCGAGTCCTCGGGTGTAGAGTTCGGAGTTCGGGCGCATTGGCTCGAGGGGTATATTCGACATGAGGTGAGTCTCCTTTCTAACCTTGTAAGGGGGAATTGTCCCCCTAGGTGATTTAAATACTATATGTGATAATTTGTGGGAGCTACGTACGTACAAAGTGACGAGAGTCCGTACGTAGCGACTATTGCTATTATGTTCGAGTAGTTAAGCACACATCATGCCTTGTGTTTTACTTGATATGAACTATGTGCATAATGAATTATGGTTACATGTTGCTTATGTCCCCGAAGTTATAAAATTTGAGAAAAACTTGGAAGAAATTTCTCACGGAAAAGTATTCTTTTTAAAAAAGGAATAATGTATGTGCATGTTACCGCTTCGCAATTTACATTCCGCGAGCAGGAGTGTGATTTCCCCCACTCTTATGGGAACGGGCCATATGCCACGACGGATTGAGAGATGCACTTTTGGTACGGGTCGTTCGATCCTCGGCAGTGCATAGAGAGGTTGAGAGATGCACTTTTGGTAGGGGTCGTTCGATCCTCGGCAGTGCATAGAGAGGTTGAGAGATGCACTTTTGGTAGGGGTCGTTCGATCCTCGGCAGTGCATAGATGTGAGTACATTGTGGAGAGGTGCACTTTTGGTACGGGCCATTCGATCCTCGGCAGTGCACAGGTATGACTATCTTATGACTGCGGCTGGTTGTCCTTACCCTGCATGCGTATGATTTATTTATTACTAAATTCATGGATATTGATCTGACAGATATTTGGGGGAAAAGTGAAGTGGAAATGTTTTTATTTATTCCCAGTATTCTTCCTGGATTTCAGTACCTTACATATATACTTGTTGCTTCACTGTCTTTACATGCCTAATGTTTCCATTACATTCTGTTAAATTATACTGTTGGACCTTAGTGAGTGTCATGTCGACCTCTCGTCACTACCTCTTCAAGGTTAGGCGGGATACTTGTACATATATATTTATGTACTCATGCTGCACTTCTGTACTAAATTGTACAGGTTCTGAGGCTGGTGCTTCTGGTTATCCGACCGGAGCTTGACATATATTCCGGACCTGACTCCACGGTGAGCTGCATCCCTTGACGATTCTGAGCAGTGATATGGAGTTATCTTTTGTTTATTTCTATCTACTTCTCTCAGACAGCAGTACAATTTGTATCATCTTTTTTATATTCTACTAGTTCGCCTGTTGACTTGTGACACTAGTTCCTGGCACGCACATAGTAGATATTTATTTTGTGACTGTATATATTGGATCATGATCATTGTGGTTGTATTTACTTAAGTTGGTTAATGTTTCCGCTTTTATTTAAATGATCTAAGCTTAAAACTTTGGGAATATGTGGGATTGGTACTTTAATAAGGATAATCTCACTAGTAATAAACCATTGGCTTGCCTGACTCCGGTGTTGGGCGCCATCACGACCTGTGTTGGATTTTGGGTCGTGAAAACATGGTATCAGAGCGCTAGGTTCACGTAAGTCTCACGAGTCACGGAAAAACCCAGTAGAGTCTTGCGGATCGGTACCGAGACGTCTGTACTTATCTTTATGAGGCTATATGGTGTTAGGAAACCTCTCTTTGTTCTTATTCTATCTTGCAGTCGATGATTTATTAAATTCATTCTTCTATTCTCTCACAAATAGTGAGGACGTGCGCATTTGATGTTCCAGACCCGGGAAGAGCCGCTACCCCCGCTGGCAGAGGCTGGTAGAGGGCACCAGCCCGTGGTAGGGGACGAGGCCGTCCCAGAGCTATTCCGGTCCCGCCACTACAGGACCCTATTATAGAGGAGCAGGATGAGGTGCCTCCAGCAGATCCTGCACCAGTAGACTTTATGATGGCGCCAGGCTTCCAGGTAGTCATGGGCCGTATGATGAGATTTATGGACACTATGTCCCTGGCTAGTTTATTTCCAGCAGATCCTGCCACTTCTCCGGTGGGAGGGGGAACCCAGACCCCTACTGCCCATGCCGCATGACCGACAGCAGCATTACATCACACCCCGGGTACATTGTCCATGGATGGTACCCAGCCTATAGTAGCAGCACTGGAGCCCAGACCAGCTGTGGATGGCAATCAACAGAAAACGTTGGACAGATGGACTCGATTGTGCCCTCCAGTCTTCGGGGGTATGTGAGGTGAGGATGCCCAGGACTTCATTGAAGGGTGCAGGGATAGACTTCACAACATGGGGATCTTAGAATCCCATGGAGTGGATTTCACCACATTCCAGTTCGAGGGCAGAGCTCGCAGGTGGTGGTAGTCTTATATTCTCAGCAGGCCAGCAGATTCTCCTACTGTCACTTGGGAGCAATTCACACAGATGTTCTTGGACAGATATATTCCACCCTCTGAGAGGGAAGAGCTGCGGGATCGGTTTGAGCGGTTAGACCAGGGGCAGATGTCTGTGACAAATTATGAGGCCAGATTTTCAGAGCTGTCATGCCATGCACTTATGATATTACCCACCGATGCTGAGAAAGTTCGGAGGTTTGTAGCAGGTTTCATCCAGGTATTAGATCCACCATAGCTCGAGAGGTGGAGATGGGTACCCATTATCAACTCGTAGTGGAGATTGCTCGCAGGATCAAGGGTTATTGGTCGAGGAGCATGGAGCAGGGGCAGCTGGATAAGAGGTCCAGATTCTCTAGAGATTTCAGAGGCGCCCCAGCTAGGCGCATGGGTCAGTATAGCAGTGGTCAGCCCAGCAGGCCTTTATATTCAGCACCTCCACCACCTCCCCGAGGTGTTCAAGAGAGGCCTCATTTCAGCGCCATACCAGAGCGTTCTGACCGTCCTCCAGCCATTTAGAGTTCTCATAGTGGTTATCCCAGTCAACCGAGATCCTACGATCCTTATTTCAGTGCTATGCCTGAGGGCTCTCATCGCCCTCCGGCCATTCGAGGATCTTCTTTGGGGCAGCAAATTATGCCACCTGGGAGTTGTTATAAGTCTGGGGAGCCAGGTCATATGAGGAGGCAGTGTCCTAGGTATCAGGGCAAGGCCGTACAACAGGGCTATCAGCTGATGGGTCCGGCACAAGCAGCCCGACCACCTAGAGGTGGAGGGCAGGTCGGTAGGGGTCTTCCTAGAGGTTGAGTCCAGTCAGGGGGAGGTTGGGCAGCTCCTGTTCACTTTGGTGGAGCCCAGTCTTCCGGTACTCTAGCCAGATTCTATGCCATTCCAGCCAGATCAGATGCAGTGGCCTCAGACGCCGTGATCACAGGTATTATTACAGTATGTGGTAGAGAGGCATTAGTGTTATTTGATCCAGGATCCACTTATTCCTATGTTTCGGTCTTATTTGCTAATTTTTTGGATGTCCCTCGTGAGTCCTTGGGTTCACCTACTTATGTGTCCACTCCTGTGGGCGATTCTGTGATTGTAGACCGGATTTGCCGGTCCTGTGTGATTTCATTTTGTGGGTTCGAGACTCGAGTAGATCTTTTATTGCTCGACATGGTTGATTTTGAGGTTATTCTAGGCATGGATTGGCTATCTCCTTATCATGTCGTGCTTGATTACCATGCCAAGACAGTTACTTTAGCCATGCCCGAGTTGCCTAGGCTAGAGTGGAGGGGTTCTTCAGTTAGTGCAACCAACTGGGTTATTTCATTCTTGAAGGCTCGACATCTGGTCGAGAAAGGTTGTCTAGCCTATTTTTCTTATGTGTGGGACACCACTGCCGAGTCTCCGACGATTCATTCAGTGCCAGTGGTTCAAGAGTTTGCGGATGTATTTCCTTCGGATATTCCGGGCATGCCTCCGGACCGTGATATTGGTTTCTGCATTGATTTAGCTCCAGACACCCAGCCTATATCCATTCCTCCGTACCGTATGGCTCCGAAAGAGTTGAAGGAGCAGCTTGAGAAGTTGTTAGCTAAGAGTTTCACCAGACCGAGTGTATCGCCGTGGGGTGCTCCAATTTTATTTATGAAGAAGAAGGATGGGTCTATGCAGATGTGTATTGATTACCGCCAGTTGAACAAGGTTACCATTAAGAACAAGTATCCCTTGCCGTGCATTGATGATTTGTTTGACCAGTTGCAGGGTGCTCGTGTGTTTTCTAAGATTGATTTGCGATCGGGGTATCAGCAGTTGAGGATTCGGGCTTCAGATGTTCCGAAGAATGATTTTCGTACAAGATATGGCCATTATGAGTTCCTGGTGATGTCCTTTGGCTTGACTAATGCCTCATCAGCATTCATGGACCTGATGAATAGGGTGTTCAGGCCGTATATTGATTCCTTTGTCATTGTCTTCATTGATGATATTTTGATTTACTCACGTAGCCTGGCTGAGCACGAGCAGCATTTGAGAGTTGTGCTTCAGACCTTACGAGACCAGAAGCTATATGCTAAGTTCTCCAAGTGTGAGTTCTGGTTAGAGTCTGTGGCATTTTTGGGGCATGTGGTATCCGGAGAGGGTATCAAGATTGATCCTCAGAAGATCGAGGCAGTTCAGAGTTGGTCGCGCTCTACTTCAACTGTAGAGATCAAGAGCTTTTTGGACCTAGCAGGCTATTATCGCCAATTTCTGGAGGGTTTCTCTTCTATTGCAGCTCCATTGACTAGATTGACCCAGAAGAATGCCCCGTTTCAATGGTATGACGAGTGTGAAGCAAGCATTCAGAAGCTCAAGGCAACATTGACCTCAACACTAGTTCTAGTATTGCCTTCCAGTTCTGGGATGTACACAGTATATTGCGACGCTTCACGAGTTGGCTTGGGGTGTGTATTGATGCAGGAGGGGAGAGTTATTGCTTATGCTTCACGCTATCTGAAGGTTCATGAGAAGAATTACCCTGTGCACCATTTGGAGGCACTACTTGTATGGTGTGTTATGTGAGGTTTATACAGAGCACCGTAGCTGGCAGCACTTGTTCAAGCAGAAGGATCTTAATTTGAGGCAGCGCAGATGACTTGAGTTGTTGAATGATTATGATATCACCATTCTATATCACCCGGTCAAGGCAAAATGTGGTAGCAGATGCTTTGAGCAGGAAGGCGGAGAGTATGGGTAACTTGGCTTATATTGCAGCACAAGAGAGACCTCTAGCCTTGGACATTCAGCCCTTGTCCAATCGCTTAGTGAGGTTAGACCTTTCAGAGCCTCGCCGAGTCTTAGCACATGTGGTTGCTCAGTCTTCGTTATTGGGGGAGATTAAGGCCCGGCAGTTCTATGATCTGTACTTAGCAAAGCTTCGGTAGACAGTGGTTTAGGGTAGGGCCAAGGAGGCTACTATTGGCTAGGATGGCGTTCTGAGACTTCAGGGCCGCTTATGTGCTCCTAATGTTGATGGACTGAAGGAAAGGATTCTATAGGGGGCACACAGTTCTCGGTATTCTATTCATCCTGGTGCTACGAAAATGTATTGTGACTTGAAGCAGCATTTCTGGTGGAGGCGGATGAAGAAAGACATGGTGGAGTATGTGACTAGGTGTCTTAATTGCCAGCAGGTGAAGTATTAGCACCAGAGGCCAGGAGGCCTACTTCAGAAGATGCCCATTCCTGAGTGGAAATGGGAGCGTATCTCTATGGACTTCGTGGTTGGGCTTCCTCGGACTTTGTGGAAGGTTGTCGCAGTTTGGGTCATTGTTGATAGATTGACCAAATCGGCGCATTTCATTCCAGTAGCTACTACATATACTTTTGAGAGGTTGGCCCAGGTCTACATTTGGGAGATAGTCCGGTTGCATGGTATGCCGGTGTCCATTGTATCAGATGGAGGTCCTTAGTTCACTTCGCACTTCTGGAAAGCATTGCATAGTGTAATGGGCACCCAGATAGACCTCAGCACAACATTTCACCCTCAGACTGATGGTCAGTCGGATCGTACAGTTAAGATATTGGAGGACATGCTCAGGGCATGTGTGATTGACTTCGGAGGTCAGTGGGACCAGTTTTTGCCTTTGGCCGAGTTTTCTTACAATAATAGTTATCATTCCAGCATTGATATGGAACTATTTGAGGTTTTGTATGGTCGGCGATGTCGTTCTCCTATCAGGTGGTTTGAGCCTGGCGAGGCTAAGTTATATGGCACCGACCTGGTGATGGATGCCTTGGAGAAAGTGAAGTTGATTCAGGAGAGGCTCCGTACAGCACAGTCCAGGCGGATCAAGAGGGCGTGTGAGGTATAATTTATGGAGGGAGATAGGGTCCTATTGAAAGTCTCTCTTATGAAGGGTATTATGAGGTTAGGGAAGAAGGGCAAGCTGAGCCCGAGTTTTATAGTTCCATTCGAGGTGTTGAGGCGAGTTGGGGAGGTTGCTTATGAGCTGGCCTTGCCTCCCAGTTTATCAGGAGTTCATCCAGTTTTTCATGTATCCATGCTCCGGAGGTACCACGCCGACTTCTCTCACGTGGTTTATTTCAGCACTATTTAGTTGGATGCGAGGTTGCGCTACGAGGAGGAGCCAATTGCTATTATTGATAGACAGGACCGCCAATTGAGGTCCAAGAGAGTTTCTGGCGTAAAGGTCCAGTCGAAAGGCCATCCCGTTGAGGAGGCGACCTGGGAGTCCGAGGAGGACATGCGGAGCAGATATCCACAAATATTCGGCACTTCAGGTAAAATTCTAGACCCGTTTGAGGACGAACGTTTGCTTAAAAGATGGAGAATGTAACGACCCGGCCGGTGGTTTTGTGTTATCGGACCCCGTTACACTAAATGAAACTTCCCATAGCGGATTTTTATGATTTATGACTTGCGGGGAATGGTGGTCCGGGATTCGAAGGTGTTTAGAGTGCTACAGGAACAATTGGTTCCTTAAGGTTGGCCTTTAAGGCCAGGTTTGACTTCGGTCAACATTTTGGGTAAACGACCTCGGAATCAAGTTTCGTCGATTCCATTAGCTTCGTGTGATGATTTTGGACCTGGGCGTATGTTCGGAATGGGTTTCTGATGACGCGGGAGCGTTTCAGCGCCCAATATTGAAATAAGAAGTTCCTTAAGTTCCTATTGTGGTTTTTGACGTGTTTTTGTGTTATCAAGGTCCGAACAAAATTCCGAGACCAGGAATATTTCCTTTATGTCATTTATGAATTGCCTGCAAAATTTGGTGTCATTCCGAGTAGTATAGGTCGGTTCGGCGAGTTGTTAGCGAAGTGTAGAAAACTTAAAGTTCCTAAGTTTGGTTCTTGGGGTTTTGAGGTGTGATTTTGAGTTTTAACATTTTTTTGGGTGTTTCGAAGGCTCGTGCGAGTTCGTATTATGATTTTTGACTTGTTGCTATATTTGGACGAGGGCTCAGGTGGGCCCAGGGGCCTCCCGGGCACCCAACAGGGCTAAAAACCAGCTAAAATAGCTGTTGGTGAACCTAATCTGGTATGACCGCAGGTGCGGCTGCCCAGTCGCAGGTGCGGGACCGCAGGCATCGCAGGTGCGACCCTAGGTGAAGTCTCCCTTTCTCGCAGGTGCAGACAAAAGCCCGCAGGAGTGGAACCGCTGGTGCGGCCATCCCTCCGTAGGTGCGAACCCGGCCCTTCTGGTCCAGTTCCGCAGGTGCGAGACCCAGCTCGCAGGCGCGAGACCGCAGGTGCGGAATCCCTGTACCCAGGCAGTATATATTCTTTGAAACTTGGGATTTCACCTTATTCATTCATTTTCCTCCACCATTAGAGTCTTGTGAGCTTGGGGAGAGCACACCACAACCTAGCTACGTCAAGATAAGTTAATTCCACTTCAACACTAGTTTAATTCATGATCTTCTAGCTAAATTAACTACTAAATCATTGAAAAGTCAAGAATTGGGTAGTAATTTAGGGTTCTTGAGAAACTGGTGAATTACCCATTTATTGCCATTACTTCAAGTACCAATCATATATTAACGATCCTTAGGCTTCGGGTGAGCGATTCCTTCGTGACTTTACGGAATTCGACCGTGCGGGACCGGGGTTGGATTTGGGAATTCTTCAAGAATGTTAAATTATTGAATAAATAGGATAATTTCCCTACTTTGAGCATGCATTGATATCATTGTACCATATTTGGCTATTTTCGAGTCCTCAGGTGTAGAGTTCGGAGTTCGAGCGCATCCTTGGTCCAAAGGGCAGATTCGACACGAGGTGAGTCTCCTTTTTTTTAACCTTGTAAGGGGGAATTGTCCCCCTAGGTGATTTAAATTCTATATGTGATAATTTTTGGCGGCTTCGTACGTACAAAGTGACGAGAGTCCGTACGTAGCGACTATTGCTATTATGTCCGGGTAGTTAGGCCCACATCATGCCTTGTGTTTTACTTGATATGAACTATATGCGTAATGAATTAACACTACATGTTGCTTATGTCCCTGAAGTTATGAAATTTGAGAAAAACTTTCAAGAAATTGCTCAGGGAAAAGTATTCTCTTTTAAAAAGGAATAATTTATGTGCATGTGACCGCTTCACAATTTACATTCCGCGAGCAAAGTGTGATTTCCCCCACTCTTATGGGAACTAGTTGTACGCCACGGCGGATTGAGAGATGCACTTTTGGTACGGGCCGTTCGATCCTTGGCAGTGCATAGAGAGGGATTGAGAGATGCACTTTTGGTACGGGTCGTTCGATCCTCGGCAATGCATAGAGAGGTTAAGAGATGCACTTTTGGTACGGGCCATTCGATCCTCGGCGGTGCATAGAGAGGTTAAGAGATGCACTTTTGGTACGGGCCATTCGATCCTCGGCAGTGTATAGATGTGGGTACTTTGTGGAGAGGTGCACTTTTGTTATGGGCCATTCGATCTTCGGCAGTGCACGGGCATGACTATCTTATGACTCCGACCGGTTGTCCTTACCCTGCATGCGTATGATTTATTTGTTACTAAATTCATAGATATTGATCTGACAGGTATTTGGGGAAAAGTGAAGTGGGAATTGTTTTATTTATTCCCAGTATTCTTCCTGGATTTCAGTATATATACTTGTTGCTTCACTGTCTTTACATGCCTACTGTTTCCATTACATTCTGTTAAATTATACTGTTGGACCTTAGTGAGTGTCATGTCGACCTCTTGTCAATACCTCTTCAAGGTTAGGCGGGATACTCACTTGGTACATATATATTTATGGACTCATGATGCACTTCTGTACTAAATTGTACAGGTTCTAAGGCTGGTGCTTCTGGTTATCCGACCGGAGCTTGACATATATTCACGACCTGACTCCACGGTGAGCTGCATCCCTTGACGTTTCTCAGCAGTGCTATGGAGTTATATTTTGTTTATTTTATCTACTTCTCTCAGAAAGCAGTATAGTTTGTATCATCTTTTGTATATTCTACTAGTTCGCCGGTTGACTTGTGACTCTAGTTCCTGGCACGCACATAGTAGACCCTTTATTTTGGGACAGTATATATTGGATCAAGATCATTGTGGCTGTATGTACTTAAGTTGGTTAATGTTTCCGCTTTTATTTAAATGATCTAAGCTTAAAACTTGGGGAATATGTGGGGTTGGTATGTTAATAAGGATAATCTCACTACTACTCAACTGCTGGCTTGCCTGACTCCGGTGTTGGGCGTCATTACGACCTGTGTTGGATTTTGGGTCGTGACATCTTTGGATTCTGATTTCTAGAAGTTTTCTTCAAGCATTCATACTCAAGATTTCTGGGTTAATTCTTGCTGGGCTGCTTGTTCTTTTCCTTGGTTTTATGTTATGCTGCTGCTGAATCCTCTTTCTTCTTGCTTATTGTGGTCCATACTTGACCTTTATTTTGTTAAGTCTTTTTGCTATTTTTCTCTATAAAGGTATGTAACAACGAACTTTAGATAGAGTTATTGAATCCAGAACTTGTATTAAAATTGTTAGTTTATGTTTTGTTTTCTTTAAGATTGTATGAATCTGAATATTCTCCTCCTCCATTTTTGATATAAATCTGCAGTAAGGTTACTATTATCTGAATGTATGTATGCAACTCCTGGAATCAGCTTGGTAATTTGCTAAGCTTCTGTTAATACATTTAGTATTTGGTAGTTAGATGTTAATTTCATATGTGTTTAGCATGTTAGAGTAATTCGCACTAGGGTAGATGAGCTTGATTCTTTAATTATCAAACTCACCCCATGATGAGTGCACAAATGTTAGTATGTTGGTTGAAGTTTACCGATCAAAAGGGGTATAAAGTATATAGTTGAGAAGGGCATTAGAGTGAGAATCTAAACCCTTGGATGGTCAGATTCATCCCTTAAAAATGCCTAGATAAGCAAAGTTCATATAGAGTTTAGAATTATGTTAGTATTAGCACTTGGGTAGATGAATATGACTCTTTAATAGTCAAATTCACCCCTAGGTAGTGCATAAACAGTAGCCTAGGGTGCTGAAAATCACCCTTTACGGATATAAAGTGGATAATCAAAGGCTCCTTAGAGGAAAGAATCTGAATCCTTTATTATGATCAGATTTATCCTCTTAAAATGCCTAAATAACCAAGTTAAGGAATTATTATGGACTTAAGGTCCAAAGTATGAAAATGGCATTCCGGAGTTGAGTTGATCCTTTTATGATCATATTTACACTGACAAAGCACATAAATAATTCTGCCAGATAGTATGGTTTAAACACACGCAATATCAGGATTAAAATTGACCTCTTCATGGTCAGCTTGGTTTGGTTAGTTGCACAACACCTAAATTATATTGGAGGTGTTCTACAGATTACAAAGAGAAGGCTCAAACGTAAGGCCCAAAGGGAGTTTCGAGTCAGCAAATTAGTTAGAATTTTATTTTTAGTTTCTTTCATTCTGAAAAATGTATAGCGGCATTCAAGTTATAATCCCCCTGTATTTCTTTAGCTTTCATTGTAATGTAATTTAAGATTGGATTGTACGCTTAATTTCAGTTTTATTCATGTTCCTGAAATTTCGAGTTTACATTTTTGTATGTTCTGCAAATGATATTAGACAAAAGAACGTATGTAAAATCTGTATAAACACCCCATTTGGATTTTTGAAAAGAACGGTTATTTCAAATTCAGTAGAGTTTCAACATAAATAGAATCAGTAGATTATCTTCAGTTTATCTTGCGTCTCATAAATTTGCGAAAATCAATGTATACATACGTGTGAACTTTAATCCTTTAGAAGCATGAGATTAGGCTATTTAGAATTTGTAAGGATCACTGTTTCAAAATTAATAAACCGCCTGCGGTATGATCTTTGTTAGAAATCATAAAATTCTGGAAGAAGTAGGGTGATTTCATCTTACCCATTCGTATCAGAGTTAACAAGTAACATATTTAGATATCTGAATTTCATAAGTGTATATATCTGAATGAACGAGGGACGTTCTGATTCCCACATTTGCCATCGTTGGCTAAAAACAAAATTCTTTTCAGAACTAGTAGTCCTATTCCAAGGAGAGCTGACTTAGGATGGCCTAATGTGATAAAACGGGGCTAGATGATGCCATAGCCCATAAGGTGTTGTCTTAGATGAATGAATATCGTTTTAGGAGATCTTCTGTAGAATGAATACCTTTAGTTCGAAATTTGATAAAAATCGATCATTACCTCAAAATTACAATAAACTACACTAGGGAGTGGCAACTCATTCCCCGACCCTCAACTCCAAACATTAACAAAATGTACAGAGCAACCACGGGTGCATTTCATGTGACGTGTTTGTCGGGTGCTCAAAAACAACAAGTGCACGCCATCGTGACATGTTTAAGATAAATCCATACACGTCCTAATCGATCTTAAAACTAAAATGCTCTTTCAAAAAATAGAAAACATAAAGAATGATCCAACATTGCCTCAAATAGGTGTTATAAAACCGTCACGATCATAGTCCTGACTACGTAATCTACACTCGGGTGCGACAACTCATGTCCCCGACTTCAACTTCAAACTATATTAAAATCACGTGTTGCAATTGCAGGTGCATTCATGTGGCGTAATTGTAACATGTCCAAAAGCATAAAAAGTGCACGTTCTCGTGACTTATTTTCAAGATAAACCCATACTTATCAAAAGCGGCTAAATTTCAAAGAGTTTAAATCTATAATAGGCTAAAACACATAAACAATTAGATAATTTAGGCCAAATATTAATAGTTAAGCGACCGTGCTAGAACAACGGAACTCGGGAATGCCTAACACCTTTTCCCGGGTTAACAGATTCCTTACTCGGATTTCTGGTCGCATACAATTTAAAACAGAGTCAAAATTTCCTCAGTTTGGGATTTAATAAATAAACGGTGTCCCAGAACATCGTCAAAAATCTGGGTGGCGACTCTGAAAACCAAAAAATAAATCCCAAAATCGATTATGTCACTTAAAGTGGAAAAAACTCCCTTATTACCCCTTCATTAATTCGGGGGTAGTGAAAAAGGAGGTGTGACAAACAAGAGTAGTTACAGATTTAGAGAATGACTAAGGACCCAAGTCCTAGTGTGTCAGAGTTCACAAGGGCCTCAAATGGACCCCGAGCAGTGCTCACACTAGGGATATTAATGATAAAGCCTAGGAAGTTGTGGCTTTCAGCCGGCTAAGAATAAGAACTCAAGAGAGCCCAAGTGACAAGTGAAGGATAGTAAACCAAGGTTGAGAGACAAAAACTAAGAGATACAGACATATTCAAGACGAGCATATAGAGCAGATAATCGAACATGCCTAGGGGATTAAGAAAAACTTAGTAAAGATTCAGAAAATAGGTTCAACACTTAGTGCATAAGCAATCATGCATTAGCAGAGTTAAGGGAAAAACAAATTTGCAGGATTGGTGAAAAGTATCATATACAGATTCATAATAAAGAAAAAGGTTCAATTTATGTTAAGTATAGGTCCTAGTGTTACAAGATAATCATATTAATTGGTATTAGAACAACATCTAGACAAGATGGGGAAGCAGATTGTTACAACTACTTGGTGAAGCAAGGGATCCAAAAGCATGCTAAAGGGCATATTGATACAGAGCTAGTCAAGGTTGATAAAAAAAGGTCTTGGCATAGTATTAAGACGTGCTATATAGGAAATATATAACCACAGCTTCCGGTCCTGGTATTTCGGATGGGGACCTCAGGGGAGCTATTCAGATGTTGACCCAGCTAGTGGCCTTCCAGGACAAGTGTTGCCCCTGCGTCCTCTAGTGAGCAAGGGGATTCTTCAGGTTCCAGAGTCAACCAGTTTCTGCGGTTAGCCCCTCCAGAGTTCACACGCACCGACCCAGAGGCAGATCCTCAGGATTTTATAGATGAAATGTGCAAGACTCTCCGGGTTATGAAGGCTACAGAGACAGAGGGGGTTGAGTTGGCTTCCTATCGGGTAAAGGGAGCAGTGTATTCGTGGTTTGAGATGTGGGAAGGTTCCCGTGGGGAGGGGAGCCCTCTAGCAAAGTGGGATGAGTTTGTTGATGCCTTCATGGATCATTTCTTTCCTACCGAGATTGTGGCAGCCCGTGTCGTGGAGTTTGAGGTCCTTAAGCAGGGCAACATGAGTGTGAGAGAGTACCACATGGAGTTTGTGCGCTTGTCAAAATATGCCATCCACATGATGCCGACTATGGAGGCTAGAGTTCGACGATTTTTTCAGGGCCTTGGTCCTTTGGTTGCTAATGAAGCTGCTACAGCTGCCTTGCATTCGGATATGAATTATGGGAAGATCATGGGATTCGCCCAGGCCACAAAGGCTCGGAAGTTGAAGATAAGGATGGAGAGAGAGTGGTAGTAGGGCCCAGTCATCGGGCAACCCTGGGAGTTCAGTTGCAGGTGGGAGATCAGCCCTTGGGAGAGGGTCATTAGGGCCATCCCAGTCCTATGCTCAGTCCTCAGCCAGTGCTCCGTCATCAGGGCAAAGTTATCAGTAGGGGGGTCGCTTTGGACCAGGTTCAGATAGCCGGAGGTTCCATCAGTTGGTTTGTTCAGGTGGGAGGTTCCAGCAGCAGCGGAGGGCCTCATTCCCTAAGTGTGGGAGGTCTCATTCTGAGCCTAGTTACTTGGACATACAGGTGTGCTATAGATGCGGAGAGAGAGGCCATATCCATCGAGACTGCCGTGCACCCAGTCAGGGCGCGGGTAAGGGTACTGCTCAGCCATCCAGCTCTTCAGCCGCTACATCTTCAGCACGCCCTCCAGCTCTAGCAGAGCGCGGTACAACTAGGGTTGGAGCACGGGGTCGAGGGGGAGCTAGTCAGTTCTATGCTTTGAGTGGTCTCCAAAGTGCGGAGGCTTCCCCAGATGTTGTCACAGGTAGTTTGATTGTTCAGTCACATGATGTTTATGCTCTTATTGATCTTGGGTCTTCTTTGTCATATGTTACTCCATTTATTGCTTCAAGGTTTGGGATAGAACCCGAACAGCTTCACGAGTCGTTCTCTGTGTCGACTCCGATTGGTGATTCTATTACGGCCGTGCGAGTCTATAGGAATTGTGTTGTCAGGGTGCGTGGTCGATGTACCACGGTCGATCTTATTGAGTTAGAAATGGTAGATTTTGATGAAATTATAGGGATGGATTGGCTCTATTCGTGCTTTGCTAAACTCGACTGCCGAACCAGAATTATGTGGCTCGAGTTTCCTAATGAATCAGTTATCGAGTGGGAGGGGAATAATGTTGTTCCAAGAGGTAGATTTATTTCCTACCTTAAAGCCTTAAAGATGATCAGAAAAGGATGCATCTACCATTTGGTCCGGGTTGCGGACACCAGTTCATAGGTGCCTGCTCCCGAATCTGTGTCTGTTGCGAATGAATTTCTTGAAGTATTTCCAGACGAGCTTCCTGGGATTCCACTAGATAGAGAGATTGATTTTGGGATTGATGTATTTACAGATACACATCCAATATCTATTCCAACTTACCGAAAGGCGCCAACAGAATTGAGAGAGTTAAAAGAACAATTGAAAGATCTATTGGAAAAAGGTTTCATTCGGCCATGTGTGTCGCCTTGGGGCACACCGGTTCTTTTGGTCAGAAAGAAAGACGGATCAATTCGGATGTGTATTGATTATCGGCAGATCAACAAGGTCACCATCAAAAACAAATAACCATTGCCTCGGATAGATGATTTGTTCGACCAGTTGCAAGGTGCTAAGTTCTTCTCAAAGATTGATTTGCGGTCCGGGTATCACCAGTTAAAGATCAAGGAGCAGGATATTCCTAAGACTGCCTTCCGGGCTCGATATGGGCACTTTCAATTTCTGGTAATGTCTTTTGGGCTAACCAACGCCCCAACAACTTTTATGGATCTTATGAATCGGGTTTTCAAACCGTTTCTTGACTCCTTTGTGATTGTCTTCATTGACAATATCCTTGTTCATTCACGGAGTCAGGAAGATCATGCTAATCACCTCAGGGTAGTTATACAGACTCTTCATCAGCACCAGTTGTATGCAAAGTTTTCAAAATGTGAGTTTTGGCTAAAATCAGTCACCTTTTTGGGCCATGTTGTTTCCAGGGAAGGGATTCAGGTTGATCCCCAAAAGATTGCAGCGGTAAAGGATTGGCCTAGGCCAACGACCCCAATAAAGATTCACAGTTTCTTGGGTCTAGCTGGGTATTATCGAATATTTGTGGAGGGATTCTCTACCCTCGCCTCCCCATTGACTAAGCTGACGTAGAAGGCGGTTATGTTCCAGTGGTCCAATGCTTGTGAGAAGAGTTTTCAGGAATTGAAAATGAGATTGACTACGGCGTCGGTGTTGACCTTGCCAGAGGGTACACATGGATATTTAGTTTATTGTGATGCTTCAAGGGTTGTTTGGGGAGTGTGTTGATGTAGTGCGGGAAGGTTATAGCGTATGCTTCTAGGCAACTCAAGAATCACGAGAAGAATTATCCGACGCATGATTTGAAGCTCACGGCGGTTGTGTTTGCATTAAAGATGTGGCGGCATTATCTTTATGGGGTCCATGTGGACGTGTTCACAGACCACAAGAGTCTTTAATATTTATTCAAAAAAAAAGGAGTGGAACTTAAGGCAGCGGAGATGGTTAGAATTGCTCAAGGATTATGATATGAATATTTTGTACCATCCAGGAAAGGAGAATGTGGTAGCCGACGCTCTTAGTTGGAAATCCATGGGTAGCTTGGCTCATTTGGAAGCAGGTCAGAGGCCTTTGGCTCAGGAGGTTTTTCAGTTGGCTAGTCTGGGGGTGTGTCGTTCGACCTCAGACGAAGGGGATGTCATGATGCGTAATGGAGCAGAATCTTCACTTGTAACGGAAATCAAGGAAAAGAAATTCAGAGATCCAGCATTGGTACAGATGAGAGAGGAAATTCTGAATCATAAGACTACAACATTTTCACTCCGCAATGATGATGGTGTTTTGCGGTGCCAAGGGAGACTATGTGTTCCAGATGTGGATGATCTTCGGGAAAGGGTAATGGTAGAGGCTCAAAATTTCAGGTATTCAGTACACCCAGGTTCTACAAAGATGTATCATGATCTCAAAGAGATTTATTGGTGGAATGGTATGAAAAGGGGTGTGGAAAACTTTGTGGCTAGATGTCCGAATTGTCAGCAAGTGAAGGCCGAGCATCAAAGGCCTGGTGGGTTGGCACAGCTCATGGAAATACCGACGTGGAAATGGGAAATGATCAATATGGACTTTTTGAAGGGGTTACCTCGCACTCAACGTAGATTCGACTCAGTTTGGGTAATAGTGGATCGGCTCACGAAGTCGGCGCATTTCTTGCTAGTCAAGTCCACCGATACTGCAAAACAGTACACTCAGTTATATGTCAAATAAATAGTCAGGCTCCATGGAACTCCAGTGTATATTATCTCAGATCGAGGGGCCCAGTGCACATCTAATGTTTGGAAGAAATTTCAGCAAGGTTTGGGTACGCAGGTAAATCTCAGCACAACATTCCACCCACAGACTGATGGATAGGCAGAGCGGCATTCAGACGCTTGAAGATATGTTACGGGCTTATGCATTAGATTTCAAGGGTAGCTGGGATGATCACTTGCCGCTTATAGAATTTTCTTATATAACAGTTTCCATGCTAGTATTCAGATTGCCCTATTTGAGGCATTGTACGGAAAGAGGTGTAGGTCTCCAATTGGATGGTTTGAGGTTTGCGAGGCGGAACTGCTAGGACCGGACCTTGTGCACCAAGCTATGGAACAAGTTAAAGTCATTCAGGAAAGGATGAAGACTGCTCAGAGTCATCAGAAATCCTATGCGGACGTTCGTCGAAGAAATTTGGAGTTTCAAGTAGATGATTGGGTATTCTTGAAGGTGTCTCCCATGAAAGGAGTAATGCGGTTTGGGAAGAAAGGGAAATTGAGCCCTAGGTATGTCGGGTCGTATCGGATCGCTCATAGGATAGGACAGGTGGCTTATAGGCTGGAATTGCCCTCTGAGATGTCATTAGTGCACCCAGTCTTTCATGTGTCCATGTTGAAGAAGGTGATTGGGGATCCATCCGCCATTGTGCCGGTTGAGACGGTTGAAATTAATGAAGGATTGTCATATGAAGAGGTTCCAGTTGATATTCTTGATAGGCAAGTCCGTAGATTGAGGAACAAAGAGATTTCTTCTGTTAAAGTGTTATGGCGAAGTCGACAAGTCGAAGAAGCCACGTAG
The DNA here is from genome assembly GCA_005239505.1 of Nicotiana paniculata. Lineage (NCBI taxonomy): Eukaryota > Viridiplantae > Streptophyta > Magnoliopsida > Solanales > Solanaceae > Nicotiana > Nicotiana paniculata. Next base: position 29,364 of record ML343700.1, on the reverse strand, counting down.
GAAGCGGAAAATGAAATGAAAGAGAAATATCCCCACTTGTTTGAATAAGTCCGGTAGTGGTTTTGAAAGTTGTCATTCCTAAGCAATTATATATTGTGTTAAATTTTGTGCAAGAACACTCCACTCCCCTAATTATCCTACTATTGTGACTTCTCAAACTTTGTGCCATAAATGTATATGTTGTTGTGATTAGCTGAATTATGTGCAACTCATTGTAATAATTGAATTATATGTAGCTTGTTGAAATGATCGAATTATGTGCAAGTTGATAGAGTAACTGAAAATGTGTGGAATTGGTTAAAATGTGTTTCCGGGGCTCTCTGACAGGTAGGTAGGCCTAATTAAAAAGGAAACTCTAACGAAATTTTCAGGAAATATCAGAGTTAGTAAAAATTTGGGGGTTGGCATGTTTTGTGTTCTCTTAACTAAGTGATTCCCCAATTCTCATTCGAGGACGAATGATTTTAAGTGGGGGAGAATGTAAAGACACGTAAAATTTCATGGCTAATAATAATGCCCAAACAAGTCCCCGTGTTGTTATGACTATAGAATTCTTAAAACGGACCTATGTGAAGTAAAAAGTACCCCCGAGACTTAAAGGATAAAATTTTCCAGATTTGCGCAGGTCTGTGGTCCACTATGCAATCGCAGATCAAGTATGCGGACCGCATAGTGGTCGCATACATGGATAGTTTGTTGTCCATTTTGGAGACAACTATGCGGCCTAGAATGCGATCGCATTTCTCGAATGTGGGCCGCATTCTTGTACCTTGATTTTTACGGAGGAAGTTATGCGACGCACTATGCAATCGCATAACAGGTATGCGGACCGCATAGTGGTTGCATACCTGGGCAGTCTGCTTTTATTTTTGGCCCATTTGAGAGCCATTTATGCGATAGGAATGCGGACCGCATAGCAGGAATGCGATCGCATTCCTGATCGCATTTATGCTTCGGGACTGTTAAAATTCTAATTTTATACCCGACCCCCAGTTCATTAAAACACTTACCCCTTTCATTTTAACCTTATTTTCTGATAAATTAGAGAGAGTAGAGAGTGGGTTCTAGAGAGAGAGTTCCAACTTCATCAAATTTGTTCCTCCATCACTACTCAAGACTGGAATTGATCAAGTAGGACACCATTTTATTCATTACAAGAGGTAATCTTCCACCCCATCAACCTTAATTTCCAGATTTTGTTAAAATGAAGCATGGTTATGTGAGTTCATGAAGATGAGGGTAGGATTCTTGCATGCATGTAACCAACTAGTCATAATCTAGTAAAAGAAAATGGGTTAGAGTAATCTTTCACTAAAAAGAGGCCATCTAATCTAAAGGAACACCTAGTGTTTGATAGAATGCTCAAGTGAGTTCAAGACATGATCATTATTCCTAATTCTAAGTTCAATTATGCCACATTGTGAACTAGATTGAAGGTGCTAGAAGGTCCGGTGAATTGTGGTAGAAAATTAAAGGGGAATTCCGATTCAAGGTATGTATGGCTAACTTTAATCTTTGTAGAATCACCTTGTTGGTGTCCGAGCACACGGTATGAAATTCTTGCTTGAGCATATGTGAATCGATCGTCCTGCTGTGTCGAGGTGTAAGATTTCATTCTCTAATTTTTCTTAGTCGATTACCATGATAGTTGCGATTGTGAAGGGTGATTCTTTGTGCGTATCCTATCATGTGCAAGGTTTGTTAAATGTTCGAATATGTCAATATGGCAGTATGTGCTACTAAATGAAAGAATGTTAACGTACTCTAAATGTGGGAAGGTATCTAATTGCTAAGGGTCGAGTGTGGAAAATGATGGAAAGAAACTATGGATTGATTTAATTGATTTAAACAATGATGGCAACACCATATGTGAATTATTGTTTGGTACGGATTATTGTGCCTTGACTTCATATAATTGATGGTTATAGTTGCTATGAAATGTGAACGTACGGTGGGATCGGGTTGCACGCCGCAACACAAAGTAATAAGGGTGGAGAGGTAATAAGGGTGAAATGTGAATGTACAGTGGGATCGAGTTGCGCGCCGCAACACAAAGTAATAAGGGTGGAGAGGTAATAAGGGTGATATGTGAATGTACGGTGGGATCGGGTTGCGCGCTGCAACAAATGAATAATTGAAATGAGTAACTGTGGAATCTTCATTTGTAACTTTCTGTATATCTGTGTGGTACTTGTGTGGTTACCCTGACTGTCTTCCAATTGTGTACTGTTTGATTCTACTTGTAATAAACTTTGTTCATACATACTAGTACTATTCAACGATACTGACGTTTCTTTTGCTGAGGGCGCTACATCTTTTACATGGATGTAGGTGGTTCCACAGCAGGTAGCTTAGACCGCCAATAATGGTGTTTCCTCTTCATACCTTCAGCAGATCCGGTGAGCCCCACTTTCTCTCGGGGCCGTCTGTATTCTATATCATTCTCTTTTGCTTAAGTTGTAAAAGGTATAGCTGAGGCCTTGTTGCCGGCAATTATGTATTCTCTTCTCCATACCTTTAGAGGCTCTGTAGACACTGTGTGGGTTGTATATATTTGGGTAGTAGTTGTAACTATTTGTAATCATGGTCCCGTGTTGTAAATGTTGTGCTTAATTGTATATTTTGGGATTATCAAATGATGAAGCTTTAAAAGAGTAAAGTGGACTTATGTTGTAAATTCATAATTTGATTCCATTTGCTAATTCATTTATAAATTTGTATATTATAAACACGGGGTGATGCGTTGGGTAGGAAAGGTAATCCAGGTCCGCTTGACCGGGATCATCCGGCTAGGCACCGGTCTCATCCCTCGGTTTTGGGACGTGACAAGATGGTCAACCACAGAATATTCTCTTTGGTGCACCTTTCTCCAGAGGTCATCCGGGCCGGTCTCAATGACAGGCAGCTTAGGCGCAGCTTCTTTGCTTGTTCCTCCCAAATGATCGGGTGTATAAACCCTACCGGTTCTAGTCATGCCCTTCACTGGACCTATTTCTTCCATTTTTATTTTTCCTTTCCTTCTTGATTCCGCAACATAATCCCATGGTATAGCATTAGACTTATAAGACAGCATAGGTGCTACCATCACGGTGAAAGGTGTTGTCACTTCAATTTCAAACGGACTTGGTACGGCGACCTCAACTTGAATTGGTGCCTGAGGTTGTACCACGATAGGTGTGAGAGTGACTGGAGATGTTTTAGGATCATCCCCTTCCCGAATAAGTGTAATTGACCCTTCCGGATCCCATTCTTCATCGGTCCCTATCACATTTATCCCTTCATGTCTACGATCCGGGAGAGGATTGTTACGGACATTGGGTGCAGCCTCCTTTGACTGTATGACTTAAGTGTCAATTAACATCTGAATCTTGTCCTTCAAAGTGCTACACTCATCGATAGTATGATCCTTCATGCCTAAGTGATAGGAACATGTCTTGTTTGGGTTAAATTACTAAGAAGAGTTTTCCATAGCAACAAGGGGAATGAGAGTGACATAACCAGCAGCTTTTAGCCTATCGTATAGTTGGTCTATGGGTTCAGCAATTGGAGTATATTGTCTGGGTGGTCTGCGGTCGAAATTTGGTCTTGGTTTTTTGTAATTTTGGTGGGCTGGTAGTGAGTGGTAATATGATGGTTGGGTGATACAAGTGTGGTAGGTGGAGGCAGGTTGTTGGTATCTGGGGGTGAAGGCTAATATGTGGGTGGACGTGTTTGGTATGTGAGAGGAGACTTGGTACCTTGGGCTACCATTACTGCACCCACTTCTTTCTTCTTGGAGATACCTCCTGACTGCAAAGCTTTATTTTTGCATTTGATTGCTTCGAAGTTTGTCACCATTCCGCTTTTGATCCCTTCTTCTATTCTTTCCCCCAGCTTAATGATGTCAGAAAATTTATGGTTTTCAATAACCATCAATCTTTTATAGTATTGTGGGTATTGAGCTCTGACGAAGAACTTATTCATCTGTTCTTCTTCAACTGCCGGTCTTACTTTTGTGGCTTCAGACCTCCACCGAGTAGCACATTCGCAAAGGGTTTCCGTCGGTTTCTTCTTGAGATTCTGAATGTAGAAAATGTCTGGTGCATTATCTGTGTTGAACCTGAACCGATCCATGAAATCTGACACCATGTTCACCCAACTAACCCACTTCTTTGGGTTCTGACTGATGTACCAAGACAAGGCATCCCCAGTGAGGCTTCTCATGCACAACTTCATACGGACATTCATCCTTGCAAATCCCTGCAAGTTTGTCACAATACATTCTTAGATGTACTTTCGGATCACCAGGTTCGTCGAACATTTTGAACTTGGGAGGTTTGTAACCCTCCGACAGTTCTACATCTGGCTGAATACACAAATCCTCATAATTCAAACCTTCAATGCCCTTGCCACATTCGACACTCTAAACTCTGCCAGTGAGCTTCTTGAGTTCCTTTGCCATGTTCTTGATGAGCAGGTCCTTCTCGGTGGATTCTGGTATATATAGGGTCTGTTGTTTGGTATGGTGTAAGGTTTCCACATATATGGGTTTCTTTGGTAGACTCCGGGAATCTGGGCATAGTGATGGTCATTGGTTGAGTTTTGGGGATCAGGGTTGCATGTGGTGTATTTTGAGGAGTGTGGTAAGTGGTAGTTTATGGATATTGAGTTGGATGGTGATGGCGTTATGGAGGAGTAGGTACTGGTGGAGGATTATGGTTTTGAGGAGGTGTGGCGTATTGATGTGGCACGGGAGGATTTGGTGGATTTTGGTTCTGTGTGTTTTTGGAAGGTCCAGGGTTTTGGGAATTTATGTTTTGTTGGTTGATGTTGGGGACATTTAGAGTGAGGGAAAGGATTTCCAAGTTCTGGAACTTCTCAAGTTCCCCTTGTAGCTCCAATATTTTCCGTTCCAAACGTAAGACAAATTCGTTCTGTGCTGGAGTACTCCGACCGTCCGAAGTTTCAATGTTCTCTGCGTGGGGTATCACTGTCTTTTCTAATACCACTCATATCATACATTTTCGCTTTTCCTTGTTCTTGCTCTTGGGATCGCTTGGTGGAGGAGGAGGTGGAGGACCTCTGTATCTAGTATGATATACTGACGATGCCAGTATGCACGAACCATCCTTGAAGAATGGGAATAAATAAAAGAAAAACAAAAAGGTAACCAAGTCAGTAAGGAGTATTAAAAGAATATTTGTGATATTAAACATGTGTTGAAAAATTAATAAATTCGCGTCCTAATTTGAGGGACATTATTGTGCTCGAGGTAGGCCTAAGAGACACATAGACTTGGAGAAAATTGATGCCAATAATTGCGTCATTTCATTAATGCAAAAATGAATCAAATCCTTACTAAAATGACTATAATGAGAAAGTCACTAATGGAATTTGCCTTATTACATTCAAAATATAAAACGAATATAGAAAGCAGTAAAGACATTTTTTTCTAATCGAATTGACCCCAGAAGGACCTTCTCCATGCTTGGCCTTCTTGGATCCGTCAATCAGGTTCCCCAGGTCGCGCATATCCAGGAGTAAGTAAGCCCTTGCTAGATGCCCTCCTTCGTTTCCTTTCGTTTTTTGACAATCCGAGAGTCTCTTTCTCATATTTCCCTCAAGTTTCATTAACCCTTGATCCAAATATTCCAATCTCTATATTGATTTAGTAGCAATTTATCTCCATTCAGTGATTGCTTCCATACACTTTGTGTTGTTCCAAATGCCTAGCTTCAGACTCGAAGACCCTTTTGCGCAGCATCCTATACTTGACTGGTGATTCAGCAGCGTCATCTATAACCCTATTTTTTAGATTAATTCCTGGCTTGACATCTCCCGCTATTTCATCTACCAATAATGATGGGTAGAAGTACACATGGTCGGCATGATACCTGTCTGGCTCGATAGTATCTTTTTCCATGATGACCTTTTGATTCTACATACGTTGTGCCTTGAACTTGAATGGAATGATGTTCCCTTTTGTACTGGACCATGTTGGAAACCTGAGGTATACCTTGTTCTCTTCTCGCTTGCCTCATTACCCTTATAGGAGCATAATGATAGATTCCCCTTAACCCGATCAACACTAGATGAGTAGTCTCTCTTGATATGATGATGAACTCACTGCTAGGGAACCGTTCAAACATCCAATGTACCTTTTCATCAGTCAGATTGCTAAAGAAACGCACCCAGCTAATAGCACTTCTAGGTTGTGCAAACATAACTGGGATAAATGTCATTCTCTTTGGATGATTGTAAGATATGTAGTCATTCAATGGTCTTTGCAGAAGCTCTTGGCGATATTCTCCCCTTTGGAAATGTTCTAATAACCAAATTTGCAGTAAAAGATTACAACCCTCAAAGCGTTCATACCCCTGCTTGCATCGATCTAGAGCACTGTACATTTCGGTCAAGATCATGGGATGATAGTGTAAGTTTGTCCGTCGATTCCTTCCATTAGAGCCCTAGAGACCATGGCTAAACAAGTGTGGATCCTTCCCCCTTTTATCGGAAATATCAGCAACCCCAAGAAGCAGACAATGAACACATAAACTCGGTGGTGTGTCCAACCCAAGGAAGTAATGGCAAGTTCATCATGATGAAGGCGATATGACTTGTTGTGCCCATAATGTTCATAAAGGAATTCAAATGGGATGTATGACTTCTTTAGGCAAAGTAACTCATCATTTTTCTTCAAACCCATCATTTTCAAAAAATCGCCAAGGGGTTCGATTTGTTGGCAGTAATAAACCAGGACTATCGCATGCCAGCTTAGCGAAACCTCCTATTTCTTCTAGAAGGGGATTCATTTCTATGTCACCAAAGCGGAAGACGACTCTTTTCTTATCCCAAAACATAGTGGCGGCCTCAATCAGTTCTCTATTTGGCTGGATGTCCAATAAGGACGGTAAATTACCAAGGACCCTTTTCACATGATTCTTGTCACTAGGAGAGAGGTTCTTCTACCAATCAAGCAGCAAAGGTGGGATGTTTTGAACCATGCCGAACCTGGGGACTTCGTGCTTCATTTTCTGTAAACAAATAAAGTTATCCCTTTCCCCTCCAGATTTGACTATTTACACATTAATGATCAACATATCGGTACGTTTTCTCCAAGTAATGCACATAATGTGATGGTGTCCATTGGGATTATGGAAATCCCATCGGACTTTGGACAAGGCTTATCTTAGGGGGATATTATGTTAACAGCGTCATAGCTCGTACTAGGTTTAACATGATGCATGTACATTTGATATCGGAGTGAGGTTTCTAGAATGGTCTAAACTGGTACTCTCAAGTGGAAAACTTCAGAGGGAAAGGCACGGGACCATCGATCGCACCGCTGATCGACTAGTCTACTGCAAATAAGCCTTTCTGATTTGAAAAAGGTAATTTTGGAAGAGCGCGGACACTCATCAAGTGCCGCTATGTTATTAATTGGGCACAAGTGGAATATGATATGGAGCATGCTTAATGCAGAGATAATAACACATTGCCAAGTATTTGCATGGTAAATATGTAAAAGCAATAAAAACAGTATTAAGGTAAAAAAAACAAAAGACGTAAAAGAAAGACAGAGAAAGAAGTTAGTTCGTGGAATATAGGGGAATGTAATAAAGCAAGCAATGGAGTAGGGGCGGGAGAGACATGATATAGCAATACTTAAACGAATGAAAAGTAGTTTAGAGAAAGTAAAGGTGAATAGGAGAATGGATATGCATGTTATAACCGATTTAAGCAAATGAAGGAGGAGAAGGGAAGGGATGTGCATATTATAACGAATTTAAACAAGTAAAGGGAAAATGGGAGAGGGATGTGCATGTAACAACGAATTAAACAAGTAAAAGGAAAATGGGAGAGGGATGTGCATGTAGTAGCAAATAAAGATAGAAAAGGGAAGCGTGTTTGTAACAAAGAAGACTGATCCACATAAGCCAAGTTTGCTATGGTAAGAAACTAAGTGTAATCCCTAGTAGAGTCACCATGTTGTCGCCCTTTTTGCTCGCGAAATCGGGTTTTGACATGTGACAAATCTCTTAAATGGGTATTAAAATAGGAGAGTCGCTACCTAACGATTTTTAAGGTGTGTTAGGGCACCAATTTGCAAATGACTCTGGTTTAACTAGTCACCGCTACCAAATATGGGTAAGGGCTCAAGTTTCCTCAAAGAGAAGGTGTTAGGCACTCCTCGAGGTCCACAATTGTGGGTCCCAGCCGAACTTAAATTATGTGGATTAGGCTACGTAATCAAATAAGCAAAGAGAGTACTAAAATCTAAAAATTTATTACAAAGATATTAATGCGAATATAGAGGTACAACTATTTTAATTCTATTGGAAAAAAGAAAGAAGAGGGGGTCCTAAGTTTTTTTAGCCTAAAGGATCACCCCGTGCAACATAAATAATATTTTGTAACTCCCTTAGGATAAGGTGTTACTCATATTATTCAGCGGGAACAGACTATCATCTCCTGCTATCCGATTACTATGTTAAAGTTATTTACCTAAAGCGTTCTAATTCACTTCTAAGACGTACCCTACGCGTACACTACCCGTCCCATACCTATGGCCCTGGAGGTTTTGGACCTCTATTTGGATGGTTCTAGACCTTATCTAGGATGCTCAAAAATGAAAAGCTAGGCGACATGCAAAAACATATAAAGACTTTATGTAAAGGTAGTTAAAGGCTCACATTAACCTCCACACTTAAACAGCAAATGCGCGCATACATGTATACAAATTAGGAGATTTTTCAGAATTCAGGACCTTAAGCCTATAGACATGATTCCTAGGTGATTTTGAGTTAAAGCATGCAAGTCATTTCAAAGGCAAGATATTTCTCATAGACAGGATTATACAGGCAATACAAGTTGGTTATCACAAGGTTTAAGTCATTAACTCTATATGTGTTATGCCTAGGTGATGTACGCAGTTGAGTATAACAAAATTTGTTGGGAGAAGTCCGAGAGTTAAACATGCTTTCTAACAGTGGCACACATAAAATAGTGTCTGAAGCGGTTTAACATTAACCAATTATGGAGGCCAATTATTCCCTATAGGCAGGATCTCTAACGCATAGTACTTAGAGCTTTTTTATTGTTATATCTTAATCCTATAGGCATATTTTCTAGGTGAACAACGCTAAGTAGAATAATTGGAATCCTATAGGCATGATTTCTAATAGACGGTGCGAATTGAAAGAAACATCAGTGACAACTAATCCCTATAGGCAGGTTTCTAATAACACATAGCAGTAAACATAATTCCAGCATTTTCTACTTATGTATGCTAGCAGAAAGTGTGTGTGCTTCCTCTAATAGCATGGTTTCTATAGTTCACATAGTATTTGAACAACACATATAGAAAATAAATTACCAAGTCCTATAGGCATATTATCTACCCATTTTTTCATGCAAATATTAAATTCTACCCATTTTCCCTTTTACTAATACCCCAATCGTTTAATACAAAAGTTATTACAGGCCCAATAATGAATAAGATCAAATTTTTATACAAACGATGATAATAAGCCTTCAGCATGCCCAAATAAAATACCTAGCATTGTCTGGTGTCATGCCCCAAAACCGAGGGACGAGACCGGCACCTAACCGGGTGAACCCGGTCAAGCGGACCCGGATTGCCTTTCCTACCCAACGCGTTTCCCCCGTATATACGATGCACCATATTCCATATGAAATAACAACTTAGGATTTAAGCATGTGTTTACAAACTTAAGTTCATTTCTCTTTTAGCATTTCAACAATTGATTCTCAAAACATACACAATACATACATAACTTTCCAATATGGACCATGATTCCGAATACGTACAATTACTACCCAAAATACATATATACGCCCACATCATGTCTACGGAGCCTCTATGAATACTAGGAGTTTACACAATACTTGTAGGCATACATAACAGACTCAAAAGAGATGGCATGAATTACACACGGCCCCAGGAGGAAGTGGGGCTCACCAGTACTTGTTGAAAGATGTGGAGGTGGCACCACTAACGGCGAGTTGAGCTACCTGCTATGGACCCACCTACATCCATATAAAAGATGTAGCGCCCCCGGCAAAAGGGACGTTAGTACTGTGGAATAATACTAGTATGTATGAGCAAACTTTACTCAAAGTAAAATCAAGAGATACACAGATAGAAAGCAGTTAAAGGAACCAACAAATAGTGCACAGTGATACAGAAAACAAGTACAATTTAGAGCCTCACATATTCTCATTTCATCACAATCACGTTTACACTTTATTACATTCTGTTGCGGCGTGCAACCCGATCCCACCGTACCGTTTACACTCCACCCTTGTTACCTCTCCACCCTTATTACTACGTGTTGCAGCGTGCAACCTGATCCCACCTTACATTTCTATTGCGGTGTGCAACCCGATCCCACCGTACCGTTTGCACTCCACCCTTGTTACCTCTCCACCCTTATTACTTCTTGTTGCGGCATGCAACCCGATCCCATCGGACCATCACATTTCATGAAAAACAATAACAGCCCACAATTCAATCACAGGGTTTCATATCATCAAGAGTACAATTTCATAACACCCAACCAATCATGTGTTCACAATACTCTTTATCATCCATTAATTCAACCACAAAGATGCTCATAAACAAGAGTGTAAATTCATTACAACCAACAATCCATATGAAGTTAAGCCATGGTAAACCTTGCCAACAATGAGTCATATACGATATTTCCATGGTCATTTAGTTCAATTTGATCAATTCACAATTCCCTTTCATCACTTGTTACATAGCCCTTATGACTTAGATACATTTACACATTTGAGTTTGTTATCATTTTTTCATACCAACATACTCAAGCATTTAACGAACCTTGCACATGATAGAGTAATCACATAGAAATCACCTTTCACGATTTCAATTATCACGATAGTCGACTAAAAAAAATCAGAGAATGAAATCTCACACCTCAACAAAATCGGGCATTCAATTCACATATACTCAGCAAGAAACTCATACCAAATGTTTGGACACCAACAAGGTGACTCTACAAAGATTAAAGTTAGCCATACATATCTCGAGTCGTCCCCTTTTTAATTTCTATCACAATTTAACGAACCGTCTAGCACCGTCAATCTATTCCACAATGTGACATATTTCACTTAGAATTAGGAATCTTATACTCAATTGAGCATTTTATCAAACACTATGTGACCCCTTAGACTACTAACCCCCTTTTGAGAATGATTACCCAAACTTGTTTTTCCCTTTACTAGATTACGGGGTTTAACTCACATGCATGCAAGATTTCACTTTTTATTTTCAAGAACCAACCTATGTGTGTTTTATTCTTGCACAAATCTGACAAATTGGGGAAATAGGGTGAAGATTTACCTCTTTGAGTGAAGAAGATGACAATAACTTGATAATTTCCGGGCTTGAGTGCTTTTGGAAAAATCAAATTGAATGATGTTGAAACCTTCTCTCTCAAGAACTCTCTTCTTCTCTCTCTATTTTTGGTCAGAAAATCGTAAATGAAGGGAAGGGGTGTTTTATAAAATAGGGGGTTGGGTCTTAAATTTAGAAAATAAGAGCCTAGACACAGAGATGTGATCAGGAATGCGGTTCGCATTCCTGTCGCATAGTTGGCCTTCAAATGGGAAAAAATGGGAACCACACTGCCCAAGTATTCGACCACTATGCGGTACGCATACCTGTTATGCGATCGCAAAGTGCGTCGCAACCTTCCTCGCAAAAACCATGGGGCAAGAATGCGACAACTATGCGGCCCGTATTCGTGAAATGCGATCGCATTCTAGGCCACATAGTTGTCCTCAAAATGGACAGGAAACTGTCCAGGTATGCGACCACTATGCGGTCCGCATACCTGTTAAGCGATCGCATAGTGCGTCGCATAACGCGCAATTTTTGGAAAATTTAATCTTTCAAGTTTTGGGATACTTTTTACTCAAAATAGGACTGTTTTAAGAATTTCTACAGTTATAATAGCACATGGACCTATTCGGGTATTATTTTAGACATAGAAATTTTACGGGTCTTTACATCTAGGCCTTGAGTAATTCCCACACAGCATACCCGGGCCTCTAATAAGGATCCATATTCAACACACAACCCCAGAATCCATAGAGGAGCCCAAAGTCGATTTATTTGACCATAGTTCCAAGTATTGCACCAATAAATAAACCAACTCAGATATACAAAAGAAAATAGGAGAGAAAGGGATAAACAGGAGTAGTTTAATATTTAGAGAATGGCTAAGGACCCAAGTGCTAGTGTGTCAGAGTTCACAAGGCCCTTAAATGGACCCCGAGTAGTGCTCACACTAAGGAGGTCAATGATAAATCCTAGGAAGCCTTGGCTTTCAGCCAGCTAAGAATGAGAACTTAAGAGAGCCCAGATGACAAGTGAAGGATAGTAAACCAAGGTTGAGAGACAAAAGCTAAGAGATATAGACATAGTCAAGTCGAGCATATAGAGAAGATAATCAAACAGGCCTAAGGGCTTAAGAACAAACTTAGAAAAGATTCAGAAAATAGGTTCAACACTTAGTGCATAAGCAGTCATGCATTAGCAGAGTTAAGAGAAGAACATATTTGCAGGATTGGTGAAAAGTATCATACTCAGATTCATAATATAGGAAAAGATTCAAGTTATGCTAAGTATAGGTCCTAGTGTTACAAGATAGTCATATTAATTGGTATCAGAACATCACTAAGACATGATGGGGAAGCAGATTTTTACAACTACTTGGTGAATCAAAGGAGCAAAAAGCATGCTAAAGGGCATATTGATAGAGAACTAGTCAAGGTTGATAAAAAAAGTTCTTGGAATAGTATTAAGACAAGCTATATAGGCAAGATATAACCACAGAAATGCAGAATAGACTTGTGTCATATAATAGACGTAAACATTCATGTTTTAAACACAATTGACTAGTCGACTAAAGGGGATACAAATTATGCAGGTAAAGCATGTTCAAATAACACCATGGACAACTTTAAGCAAAATTAAACAACAAAGAGATGCAGAAAAATGCAAAGGTCCTAAATAGCAGTAAGTTGCAACAGATAGGCTAGACGAACTTGAAAAGAATCTAATTTACTCAAATCAGGTTTAGGCATGCTTCGAACTATCAACATTATGAATTTAAAGGTTAAGGAGACCTAAAACTGAAGTAAAACAAATAGAATTGCACAAAAAAAAACCAACAAAACACATTAATCTAACAAACTTCAGAAGTGAAGACATATGCAAAACGCAGATACACAGGAACGAAATTACAAAGGTCCAATAACTCACCAGTTAAACGAAGAACACTAAATAATAAACTTCCACAAAAACCCAGAATCTCAATGCGTCAAAGTTCCCAAGAGCTCCGATGAACTCCGGGAAATTCTCGCACCAAGAACAGGTTGAATAACAAGGTCTAGTGGAATTGGCTTTCAGCCGGCTAAAACAGAATACTGAACAAGAGAATAGCAAAAACCCCCAATTTTAGTGAAGAAATATGTCGATTAAAGTCTGTCGAAGAAGGGAAATAGGNGGGGGGGGGGGGGGGGGTTATAAAGCAGTCAAAATTGAACGAACACATAAGGAAACAAAGTAAATCAAACAATAAATAAGTAAAGAAAACATGTAAAATCATTTTAAAATCAATTTAGGAGAGAAATCCGGTAAAACCTAGTTTTTTAGGGAAAGTGTAAATCACAGAAATCCAAACAAAATAGGACTCACATAATACAGTATTGAATGTATGTAGACGAAACAATGCTCAAAATAAGAGATTCGGACCCCTTCTTGTTCGATTTCAGAAATTATTGCTTGCCATGTTTAGGCGAGCACTTAGGTAACACCACAAACGGACGACCAATACCAGAAGGATTCGAATATGGCAAGAAAATAGTAGTTGAATCCCATTAGGAGAGGTATTAGGGGAGGCAGCTTGGGTATAGTGAAGATGATAAGTGAGAGTTTTAGGGCGGAGGGTTAGAGGGAATGAAAGGATTAGGGTTGGGGTGCCTAATTAAAAAAGGAGGGGTTAATTGTGGGTTGTTGATTCAAGATCAACGACTGGGATTTTAAAAATGAACGGGGCGGGTCAATTAAACGGGTACCGACCAAATTTTATAACGGGTCGTTTGGCTTTGGGCTGGGGGTTCTAGGCTAAGGTGTTGGGCCCTTTTGGTCAGAAAATTAGCCCTATATTGGGCTAATAGTTAAATACACAACAATTATTATAAAATATAATTTATAAAAATAATTAATAGACAATAAATGTCACGCCCCGAAATCCCACCTTAGGGTCGTGCAGCGTCTAATGTAGAACCCGCTAGACAAGACAACGTGTACAGTTCAACTAACATGATAATACTGAAATAACAGGATAAGCTAAAAAAAATTCACAACTTAACAGCGAAAATAGATAAAGTTTCAAAGCTAAGTAAAGACAACATAATACAGCGTTGCAATAATTTCCCAAAACCTGGAGTCACAAACTTACAAATTGTCTATAGGATCGCTAAATAGAAAGTCTGAAAGGAAATACATGATTGTCTCTGAGAACTAGAGGAAGAACAAGACAGAAATGAAGAACTAGGGATAGGAGAGATGCCAAGGCCCACGAACGCCAGCGGGTATACCTTGAAGCCTCTATGGTGAACTGAAGGAGACTCCCTCAATGCTGTTAACCGGGTCCGAGTGCGGGATCTGCACAATAATAAGATGTGCACTGTAGCATCAATACAACCGACCCCATGTACTGAGTAAGTGTCAAGCCTAACCTCGGCGAAGTAGTGACGAGGCTAGGACACGACAACGAAATGTACCTGTGTAGTTCAATAGTATAGTAGAAACTAAACAAGAATACAACTACGGGAATGAACATGCTGGGGGTAAGAGGTAGCAAAGACTGAAATGAACGAAACGAAAACAACAGTCTAAAATATCCGAAAATAATAACGGGTATTGACAACACAAATTAAAATAGTGAAAATAAATGGCACGGCATGTCCCTTCGTGCATAATAATATAAAAATATGGCACGGAATGTCCCTTCGTGTATAAAACATCACAATCACGGCACGGAATGTCCCCTCGTACATAAAACATCACAATCCCGGCACGGAATGTTCCCTCGTGCATAAAACATCACAATCACGGCACGGAATGTCCCCTCGTGCATAAAACATCACAATCACGGCACGGAATGTCCCCTCGTGCATAAAACATCACGGCACAGAATGTCCCCTCGTGCATAACAATATAAAATACGGCACGGCACGGCATCACCCTTCGTGCTTTTACTCTCTTCCTCACTATTCAAATTATGACGTAATCAATGTGAATCATGGAACGGCATCACCCTTCATGCTTTTACACTCTTCCTCACCAAAACAATCACAATATCAATGGCAAGGAATACAGCATAGTGGAAATACAATTAAAAATCACCCGGCAAGGGGAAAGTATCAGTCAATATCTTAACAATTGCCCGTCAAGGGTATCAGCCATAACCAATCATTTCAAATACATCCTTTACAATTGGGTTCTCAATCGAACCAATACATCATGAGTTCATCAACCAGGGTTTTCAACATTAATCAACTTCCAAGTAGAGACAATTGCAAATTATAACGAACATGGAAGTAATAATAAGGTTTTTATCGAAAATAGACTCACGGGCATGCTTGACACACAATGCATAGGTACTCGTCACCTCACCTATGCATTGAACATGATAAACACTTAACACATAGCATACAATACCTATTCCCTCACCAAAGTTAGGCAAGACACTTACCTCGGGTCCAAAAATAGCAATCAAGCCTCTAACACCGCCTTTCCTTTTGAATTCAACTCCGGAAAAACAATATCTAGACATAATTAACTTGAGTATATCAATAATGACTCAAAATATCGATCCCATAGCCGAGTTATCCATTTCTTAGCATTCTTCCAAAAATATCAAAATTCGACTCCGGGCCTACTCGCTCGGATTCCAATAATTCTCGAAGGGGACACTCGCCCAAATCCTAAGGATCATTAATATACGATTCTTACTTGATTTCAGGGCCAATTCATAGAAAATTCTCAAATGGTTACATGTTCTAGGTTATTACCCAAATTCTTGATTTTTGCACTAATTTATGTAGTTAATTAAGCTAGAATCCATGCATGAAGCTAATTTTTGAGTAGAGTTCACTTACCTTAGAAGACTAGGTCGTTAGCCCTTAAGAATGGAGGAAAATTGCCCAAGGAAGAAGACAGAAATGAGAAAAATGGGTTTGAAACCTCTATATAAAACACACTGCCTGCATAGTGATTCCGCACCTGCGGCTCGGGGACCGTAGGAGCGGTCCCGCACCTGTGAGGAAAATCTCGCGCCTGCGAAAATGGGTAGGGGAGACTGGGCCAGCGCCTGCGAAGTGGAGACTGCACATGTGGCTCCGCTCCTGCGGAATATTTTTTGCACCCGCGATAATTGGCCAGGCCAATGGGTAATCGCACCTGCGATGCTGGGGACCGCAGGAGCGGTCCCGCACCTGCGACTGGGAAATCGCACCTGCGGTCACACCATAACAGGTGCACCAGCAGCTATGTTTGCTGATTTGAGCGGTCCCGCACCTGCGAGGAAAATCTCGCGCCTGCGAAAATGGACTGGGGAGCCTGGGCCCACGCCTGCGGAGTGGAGACCGCACATGCGGCTCCGCTCCTGTGGAATATTTTTCCGCACCCGCGATAATTGGCCAGGCCATTGGGTAATTGCACCTGCGATGCTGTGGACCGCAGGAGCGATCCCGCACATACGACTGGGCAACCGCACCTGCGGTCACACCAGAACAGGTGCACCAGCAGCTATGTTCGCTGGTTTTTTTAGCCCCGTTAGGTGCCCGGAAGGCACCTAGGCCCACCCGAGCCCTAGTCCAAATATACCAACGAGTCCCAAATCATAACACGAACTCGCTCGAGTCTTCGGAACACCCAAACAATGCTAAAATTCTAAATCACACCCCCAAACCCTAAGAACTAAACTTAGGAACTTTAAGTTTTCTAGACTTCGCTAACAATGTGTCGAACTGACCTATACAACTCGGAATGACACCAAATATACACACGACTTCCAAAATCATCCTACGAACTTATTCGACTAATTAAACCAATAAAATAACATCAAAACACGGAATTAAACCTTAAAACTCATAGAATTTTCCTAAAACTTCATAAATCTCAAACATTCCAATTTCGATCCGAACCACGTCATTTCAAGTCCGTTTTACACCAAATTTCACAGATAACTCGCATAACATATGTTAAAACTGTTCCGGGCTTCGAAACCATAATACGGGCCTGATAACGCAGATTTCACCTCAAAGTTCATTTTCAAAAGTCTTTCTTATTTTCAGAAAACAATTTTCTTCAAAAATTCATTTCTCGGGCTTGGGACCTCAGAATTCGATTCCGGGCATACACCCAGGTCCCATATTTTCCTACGGACCCTCCGGGACCGTCAAGTCACGGGTCCAGGTCCATTTACCAAAAATGTTGACCAAAGTCAACTTTATTCCATTAATTATCATAAATTTAACAGTTCAACACATTTCCACATAAAGACTTCCCGGCTACGCTCTCGGGTTGTGCACGCACAACGAGGTAAGATTAACGGAGGCTTTCGAGGCTTCGGAACACAGTTTCTGCTAAATTACACAAGATGACCTTTTGGGTCATCACAATCTCCACCTCTAAAACAACCGTTTGTCCTCGAACAGACATAGAAAAGTACCTGAATCGTGGAAAAGGTGGGGATAAAGGCTCCGCATATCAGGCTCGGACTCCCAAGTAGCTGCCTCAACAGGATGACCTCTCCACTGCACACGAACCGAAGGATAACTCTTTGATCTCAACTGTCGCACCTGCCGATCTAATATGGCTATCGGCTCCTCCTCATAAGAAAGATCCTTGTCCAACTGGACATCACTGAAGTCAAGTACATGAGATGGGTCCGCAATATACCTCCGGAGCATAGACACGTGAAATACTGGGTGCACGACTGACAAACTAGGTTGCAAGGCAAGTCCGTAGGCCACCTCTCCTACATTGTCCAGAATCTCAAATGGACCAATGTACCTAGGGCTCAACTTGCCCTTCTTTCCGAATCTCATCACGCCTTTCATGGGCGACAGCCGAAGGAATACCCGGTCGCCTATCATAAATAACAAATCTCGAACTCTGCGATCCGCATAACTCTTCTGCCTGGACTGAGCTGTATGAAGTCTATCCAGAATAATCTTGACCTTGTCCAAGGCATCCTAGACTAACTCAGAACCCAACAATCTAACCTCTCCCGGCTCGAACCATCCGACTGGAGACCGACACCGTCTACCATACAACGCCTTATACGGAGCCATCTGAATGTTCGACTGATAGTTGTTGTTGTAGGAAAACTCAGCTAAAGGCAAGAATTGGTCCCATGAACCACCAAAGTTAATAACACAAGCTTGCAACATATCCTCCAAAATCTAAATGGTATGCTCGGATTGCCCGTCCGTTTGAGGGTGAAATGCAGTGCTCAAATCGATCTGGGTGCCCAACTATCGCTGAAATACTCTCTAGAAATGGGAGGTAAACTGAGTACCTCGGTCTGATATAATGGATATGGGCACACCATGAAGTCTAACAATCTCTCTCATATAGATCCTTGCCAACTTCTTTGCTGAATACGAAACTGATACTGGAATGAAGTGCGCTGACTTGGTCAACCTATCCACAACGACCCATACTGCACCAAACATCCTCTGAGTCCGTGGGAATCCAACTACAAAGTCCATGGTGATACGCTCCCACTTCCACTCGGGAAGCTGAATCTGCTGCATCAAACCACCGGGTCTCTGGTGCTCGTACCTAACCTGCTGACAATTCAAGCACCGAGCTACATAAGCTACAATATCCTTCTTCATTCTACACTACCAATAATGCTGCCGCAAGTCCTGGTACATCTTTGCGGTGCCCGGATGAATGGAATATCAGGAACTATGGGCCTCCTGTAGTATCAACTCACGAATACCATCCACATCAGGTACACAAATCCGTCCTTGCATCCTCAAAACTCCCTCAACATTAACCGTAACCTTCTTGGCATCTCCGTGCCTGACTCTATCTCTAAGAACACATAAATGGCGATCATCATACTGCCTGGCCCGAATACAGTCATATAAAGAAGAACGGGCTACGGTATGGGCCAGAACACTGACAGTCTCATAAACCTCCAATCTCACAAATCGGTTGGCTAACGCCTGAACATCCAAAGCAAGAGGTCGCTCTACGACTTATAAATAGGCAAGACTACCCATACTAGCTGACTTCCGGCTCAAAGTATCGGCTACCACATTGGCCTTCCCCAGATGATAAAGAATGGTAATATCATAATCCTTCAGCAACTCTAGTCATCTCCTCTATCTCATGTTCAACTCCTTCTGTTTAAACAAATACTGTAAGCTCTTATGATCCGTGAACACCTCACATGGCACACCATACAAGTAATGCCTCCAAATCTTCAATGCATGCATAATAGCGGCTAACTCCAAGTCATGAACTGGATAGATCTTCTCATGAACCTTCAACTGACAAGAAGCATAGGCCATAACCTTTCCATCCTACATCAACACTGCACCAAGCCCAACCCATGAAGCATCACAATACACGGTATACGATCCTGAACCTGTGGGCAAAACCAACACTGGTGCCGTGGTCAAGGCTGTCTTGAGCTTCTGAAAGCTCGCCTCGCACTTATCAGACCACCTGAACTGGGCACTCTTCTGAGTCAATCTGGTCATCGGGGCTGCAATGGATGGAAGGCCCTCCACAAACCGGTGATAAAAACCTGTTAAGCCCAAGAAACTCCGGATCTCTGTAGCTGAGGTTGGTCTAGGCCAATCTCTGACTGCTGAAATCTTCTTGGGATCCACCTGAAACCCTCTAATGATACTACATGGCCTAGAAATGCAACCGAACTCAACCAAAACTCACACTTGGAGAATTTGGCATACAACTGACTATCCCTTAGAGTCTAGAGGACGACTCTAAGGTGCTGCTCATGCTCCTCTCGCCTGCGAGAGTATATCAATATATCATCAATTAAAACAATCACAAATGAGTCCAAATAATGCATGAACACTCGGTGAATCAACTCCATAAAAGCAGTGGGGGCATTCGTCAGTCCAAATGACATCACCAAGAACTCATAATGCCCATAACGAGTGCGAAAAGTTCTCTTAGGGACATCAGACGCCCTAATCCTCCCCTGATGGTAACCAGATCTCAATTCAATCTTGGAAAACACTGAAGCACCCTGAACCTGGTCGAATAAATCATCAATCCTCGGCAAAGGATACTTGTTCTTAATAGTAACCTTATTCAACTTCCGGTAGTCAATACACATCCTCATCGAGCCATCCTTCTTCTTGAAAAACAATACTGGAGCACCCCAATGAGAGACACTAGGCCTAATGAAGCCTTTATCCAACAAATCCTACAACTGATCTTTCAACTCCTTCAACTCTGGCAGGGCCATACGATACGGCCGAGTAGAAATAGGCTGGGTGCCTTGAGCTAACTCAATACAAAAATCAATATCCCTGTGGGGTGGCATACCCGGCAGGTCAGCAGGGAAAACCTCTGGAAACTCACGAACCACGGGCACCGACTCCAGGGAAGGAACCTTGGCGTTAGAATCACGAACATAGGCCGATAGGCCAAACAACCTTTCCTGACCATACGCCGAGCCTTCATATATGAAATAACTCTATCAGAAGAATGACTAGGAGTTCCCTTCCACTCCAAATGAGGCACCCCTGGCAAAGCCAAAGTCATTGTCTTGGCAAAACAGTCCAGGATAGCATAATAGGGGGATAGCCAATCCATCCCAAATATAACATCAAAGTCAACCATATCTAGAAGCAAAAGATCAACTTGAGTCTCCAGACCACCCATGACTACTAAGTAAGCACGGTAGACTCGATCTACACTATAGAATCACCTACCGGTGTAGAAACATGCACAGCAGTACTCAAGGAATCACGGGGCATACTCAAATAAGGGGAAAAATATGAAGACACATAGGAGAATGTAGAACCCGGATCAAATAACACCGAAGCCTCTCGACTGCAAACTAAAACTGTACCTGTAATAACTGTATCAGAAGCCTCGGCATCAGGCCTGGCAGGAAAAGCATAGCACCGGGGCTGAGCCCCTCCAATCTGATCATCTCTAGGTCGACCTAATGCGGCCTGACCTCTACCTCTCATGTCATGTCCTCCACCTCTATGAGTCTGACCTCTACCTCTGGCACCCCGACCGCCACCCCTAGCTAACTAAGGGGGTGGGGGTGCGCCTGATGCGGGAACTATGGCACGGGAACCCTGATACTGATACCCATCCGGACCTCGAGGGCAAAACCTGAAAATATTCCCTAATCCACCACAAGAATAACACGGCCTCAGCTGATATGGATGGGGGATCTGGAACTGTCTCTGACGACCCTGATAACCACCCTGGAAACTTTGAAGCGGCGATGTACTGATAGGTGCTGGTGGTGCACTATGAGCTACCTGAAGTGCTGACTGCTAGGGTTGGGGAGGATGAACTCTGCCTGAAGAATCCCTGCCCCCAGATGAGTCTCCACTGAAACGACCAGAATGACGGGGCCTCTTTTCAGCCCCCTGACCACCACCCTGTGACATAATCATCTCAATCCTCCTGGCCACATTGGCCGCATCCTGGAACGAATTATCAGTACCTGACTCTCTAGCCATCTGAAGTCTGATAGGCTGGGCCAATCCCTCAATAAATCTCCGAACCCTCTCCCGATCAGTGGGAAGAATCATAAGATCATGTCGGGCAAGAGTGATGAACCTAGTCTCGTACTGACTGGCTGTCATAGATCCATGTTGGAGACGCTCAAACTGCCTCCGAAGGTCCTCTCTCTGAGTAATGGGAAGGAACCTCCCCAAAAATACCTCTGAGAACTGAATCCAAGTCAAAGATGCAGACCCAGCTGGTTTGGCTAGGAAATAGTCTCTCCACGAACTCTTGGTTGCGCCAGATAATCGAAAAGTAGCGAAGTCAACTCCGTTGGACTCCACTATACCCATGTTCCGAATAACCTCATGGCAGCTGTCCAAATAATCCCGGGGATCCTCTGATGGTGAACCAGTAAAAGTAGCAGTGAATAACTTAGTGCACTTGTCCAGTCTCCACAAAGCATCCGCTGACATAGTTGCTCCCTCTGCTACCGGCGCTGCAATACCCGACTGAGCCACTCCGGCTGGCTGAGGTGCCGGAGTCTAAAACTGTCGAGCTAGCTGCTCTGGCATGAGAGTGGCAGGAGTCTGGGTACCTCCACCAGCTTAAGAGACGGCTAGTGCAGTAGGAAGAAAACCCGCACGTGCTACACCCTCCATGAGTCCGACTAGACGGACAAGAGCGTCTTGAAGCACTATGGTAGCTATGAACCCCTCTGGGACCTGAGCTGGTCCAACTGGGACTGTCGGAACTGGGACCTCCTCGTCAGACTCGACCTGAGGGTCCTCCATTGGGGCTGCTTCTCTAGGATGACCTCGGCCCCGGCCTCGGCCTCTAGCACGACCTCGTCCTCGACCTCGACCCCTTGTAGGAGCTGTAGCAGGAGTGTCGGGCTGCTGAGCGGAACCAAGGGAAGCATGCGTCCTCTCCATCTGTGAGAGAATAGAATAGAAACTCAATCAGTACTCAGAATTCATATCACACGACAGAGATGAAAAGAAATCTGGATTCATCCTAACTTTGTAGCCTCTTGGGGATAAATACAGACATCTCCGTACCGATCCCTCAGACTCCACCAAGTTTGTCCGTGAGTTGTGAGACCTAAGCAACCTAGAGCTCTGATACCAACTTGTCACGCCCCGAAATCCCACCTTTGGGTCGTGATGGCGTCTAACGTTGAACCCGCTAGACAAGCCAACGTGTACAGTTAAACTAACATGATAATACCGAAATAACAGGATAAGCTAAAAACAGTTCACAACTTAACAGTGGAAATAGATAAAGTTTCAAAGCTAAGTAGACAACATAATACAGCGTCGCAATAATTTCCCAAAACCCGGTGTCACAAACTCACGAACTGTCTATAGGATTGCTAAATACAAAGTCTAAAAGGAAATACATGACTGTCTCTGAGAACTAGAGGAAGAACAAGACAGAAGTGAAGAACTAGGGATAGGAGAGATGCCAAGTCCCACGAACGCCAGCGGGTATACCTTGAAGCCTCAATGGTGAATTGAAGGAGACTCCCTCAACGTTGTCCACCGGGTCCGAGTGCGGGATCTGCCCAATAATAATATGTGCACTGTAGCATCAGTACAACCGACCCCATGTACTGAGTAAGTGCCGACCCTAACCTCAGCGAAGTAGTGACGAGGCTAGGACACGACAACGAAATGTACCTGTGCAGTTCAATAATATAGTAGAAACTAAACAAGACAATTACGGGGAAGAACATGTTGGGGTAAGAGGTAGCAAAAACTGAAATGACGGAAACGAAAACAACAGTCTAAAATATCCAGAAATAATAACGGGTATTTACAACACAAATAAAATAGTGAAAAGAAACGGCACGGCATGTCCCCTCATGCATAATAATATAAAAATATGGCACGGAATGTCCGTTCGTGCATAAAACATTACAATCACGGCACGGAATGTCCCCTCGTGCATAAAACATCACAATCACGGCACGGAATGTCACCTCATGCATAAAACATCACAATCACGGAACGGAATGTCCCCTCGTGCATAAAACATCACAATCACGGCACGGAATGTCCCCTCGTCCATAAGAATATAAAATACGGAACGGCATCACCCTTCGTGCTTTTACTCTCTTCCTCACTATGAAAATTATGACGTAATCAATGTGAATCATGGCACGGCATTACCGTTCGTTCTTTTACACTCTTCCTCACCAAAACAATCACAATATCAATGGCAAGGAATACAGCATAGTGGAAATACAATTCAAAATCACCCGGCAAGGGGAAAGTATCAGTCAATATCGTAACGATTGCCCGTCAAGGGTCTCAGCTATAACCAATCATTTCAAATACATCATTTACAATTGGGTTCTCAATCGAACCAATACATCATGAGTTCATCAACCAGGGTTTTCAACATTAATCAACTTCCAAGTAGAGACAATTGCATATTATAACGAACATGGAAGTAATAATAAGGTTTTTATCGAAAATAGACTCACGGGCATTCTTGACACACAATGCATAGGTACTCTTCATCTCACCTATGCATTGAACATGATAAACACTTAACACATAGCATACAATACGTATTTTCTCACCAAAGTTAGGCAAGACACTTACCTCGGGTCCAAAAATAGTAATCAAGCCTCTAACACCGCCTTTCCTTTTGAATTCAACTCTGGAACAACAATATCTAGACATACTTAACTTAAGTATATCAATAATGACTCAAAAAAATCGATCCCATACCCTAGTTATACATTTCTTAGCATTCTTCCAAAAATACCAAAATTCGACCCTGGGCCCGCTCGCTCGGATTCCAATAATTCTCGAAGGGGACACTCACACAAAGCCTAGGGATCATTAATATACGATTCTTACTTGATTTCATCGCCAATTCACAGAAAATTCTCAAATGGTTACAAGTTCTAGGTTATTACCCAAATCTTGATTTTTGCACTAATTTATGTAGTTAATTAAGCTAGAATCCATGCATGAAGCTAATTTTTGAGTAGAGTTCACTTACCTTAGAAGAACAAGTCGTTAGCCCTTAACAATGGAAGAAAATCGCACAAGGAAGAAGATAGAAATGAGAAAAATGGGTTTGAAACCCGTATATAAAACACACTGCCTGCACAGTGATTTCGCACCTGCGGAAATGGGCTGGGGAGCCCGCACCTGCGGAGTGGAGACCGCACCTGCGGCTCCGCTCCCGCGGAATATTTTCCGCAGCCGCGATAATTGACCATGCCATTGGGTAATCGCACATGCAATGCTGGGGACCGCAGGAGTGGTCCCGCACCTGCGGCGGGGCAACCGCACCTGCGGTCACACCAGAACAGGTGCACCAGCAGCTATGTTTGCTGGTTTTTGAGCCCCGTTAGGTGCCCGGAAGGCACCTGGGCCCACCCGAGCCCTAGTCCAAATATACCAATGAGTCCCAAATCATAACACGAACTCGCTCGAGCCTTCGAAACACCCAAACAACGCTAAAACTCAAAATCACACCCCCAAACCCCAAGAACTAAACTTAGGAACTTTATGTTTTCTAGACTTCACTAACAACGTGCCGAACTGACCTATACAACTCGGAAAGACACTAAATATACACACGACATCCAAAATCATCGTACGAACTTATTCGACTAATTAAACCACTAAAATAACATCAAAACAAGGAATTAAACCTCAAAACTCATAGAATTTTCTTAAAACTTCATAAAGCTCAAACATTCTAATTTCGATTCGACCAACGTCATTTCAAGACCGTTTTACACCAAATTTCACAGATAACTCGCATAACATATATTAAACATGTTCCAAGCTCCAGAACCATAATACGGGCCCGGTAACGCAGATTTCACTTCAAAGTTCATTTTCAAAAGTCTTTCTTATTTTCAGAAAATAATTTTCTTTAAAAATTCATTTCTCGGGCTTGGGACCTCGGAATTCGATTCCGGGAACACACCCAGGTCCCATATTTTCCTACAGACTCTGTGGGACCTTCAAATCACGGGTTCGAGTCCGTTTACCAAAAATGTTGACCAAAGTCAACTTTATTCCATTAATTATGATAAATTCAACAGTTGAACACATTTCCACATAAAGACTTCCCGGCTACGTGCTCGGGATGTGCACGCAAAACGAGGTGAGATTAACGGAGGCTTTTGGGGCCTCGGAACACAGTTTCTACTAAATTACACAAGATGACCTTTTGGGTCATCACAATAAAATACTGCTTGTGCAATAAAATAATTAAAAATATTAACTCAAGATTATAAAAATATACAAAATATTATTTTATCCCAAGTATTGCAAAAAAAGTAATTATGCATATCATATAGGCTATTATTGCAAAATTATGTAAATAACCTAAAAATATGATATATAATTATATTGTCACGAACCAAACCACCCGGTCGTGATGGTGCCTATCAGGGAACTAGGCCAGTCAACTCATTTTCAGAATGATTCGACACTTCATAATAAAGGTGTTTTTAAAATGTTAATTAATAAAAACTTCATAGCATAAGTTTAAATAACAAGTGCGGAAGGAAACAAAAGCCCGATATCGGGGTGTCACAAGTCACGAGTGTCTACTAAGGACTATCCGAAAACAACTAAGACTATTAAAGTCTAGAAAACACTAATATAGTCTAAGGAAGATAAGAGGGAGAAGAGCAAGGCTGCGATTCCCATGTAGCTAACTTGCCGACTCCGAGTATCTCGACGGATGGAAGAATTAGCGCTCTCTATCACGTCTAGAAATCCTTATATCTTCAGACAAGGTGCAGGGAGTAATGTGAGTACGCCAACCCAGTAAGTAATAAATGTAAATAAAGACTGAGCAGTAAGAAACACATAAATCCACGTCATGAAATCACAGTAAGTACAGCACGCCTTCATAACAGTATATAAGTCAAATCCTCTCGCTTAAAACCAAATTTCAGTAAAAATCATTTGAACATATTTTTCTTACAGTTTAAAAAGAGTTTCAATGAAGTTTAGAGTATAAGTGATGAAAATCATAAATATCCCCTCGGGCAAAACATGTATCATAAACCGCCCCTTGGACATAAGATCACTCAGAATCAGCCCCTCGGGCAACCTCACAATCACTCGAAATTAGCCCCCCGGGCACATCATGAATCAAGAACAGCCCCTCGGGCAACATCATATCACTCACTCAGGGTACCCGCACTCACTAGGGGTGTACAGATTCCGGAGGGGCTCCTACAGCCCAAGCGCTATAACAAGCCATCTCGTGGTGTAATCAATCAGGCCCTCGGCCTCTCATATATCATATATCAGTACAACATGTTGCGGCGCGCAGCCCGATCCCATGATATCCTCACAACACAGGCCCTCGACCTCATTCAGTCAGAAACCTCTCAAGCCACTTGGGCTATCAATAAAACAGGGTGCTCAACCCAAAATATCATTTTATGCATCAACACGGAGTAAATAAGATTGAGTTATGAAATCAGTAAAACATAACATGACTAAGTTCAAATCTTAAATCAAAGCAATAAGGAAACAGTAGTAAGAAGCCCCTAAAGGGTCCAAACTTCTTGCAACGAGGCCCAAATATGGCATTCATCCCAAAACATAGTAATACTTTCTAAAAGATAAAATATCATATAGTTTCCAGTCAAATACGCAACTTAATATTTGCTACGGAACGGACCAAGTCACAATCCCCAACGGTGCACGCCACACGCTCGTCATCTAGCATGCGCACCACTTCAAAATGGTGAAACGATGTGAAATTCAGGGTTTCATACTCTCAGGACAAGATTTACAATCATTACTTACCTCAAACCGGACGAAATCTACTCTGAAATGCCCTTGCCGCTCGACTCGGCCACAAATCGCCCCAAATATAATAAAATCAGTATTATATCATTAATATATGCTAAAGGAACAAAGCCCGCATAAAATTTATCAAATTAAACAAAAAATTCCGAAATTGGCAAAACCCGACCCCCGGGCCCACGTCTCACAATCCAACAAAAATTACAAAACTAGAATCCTCGTCCACTCACGAGTCTACCCATATCAAATTCCTCAAAATCCGACATCAAATGGCCATTCAAATCCCAAAAATCAACTCTCCAATTTCAAGCCCTAATTTCCCCAATTTTCACCCCAAATTCCCAACTTAGATGATAAAAATCAAGACACAATCATGGAATTTGACCAAAATCAAGTGAAGAACACTTACCCCAATCACTCCTATGGAAAACCTCTCTAAAATTGCCTCCTCCCGAGCTCTCTATTAAATTTTGGAATTATGAACTCAAACCCTCATTTTGAACCTTTTAAAATCTGCCTAGATAATTCTTCATCGCGATCGCGAAGCAAAAATAATGCTACCCCTCGATAACCTTACGCGATCACGTAAACTCCCACGCGTTCGCGAACCTAAACCACACAGACCTATGCGATCGCGACCAGCTTCACGTGGTCGCGTAGAGCAATCTCCTCGACCTTTCCCCATCTCACCCTCTTCTAAGCGAACACAACCCTGGCCACGCGTTCGCGAAGCACTGCACCACACACATACGCGATCGCGACCTAACCTCTACGATCGCAAAGAAAAACACCAATGCAACCCCAATTAACCATGCGCGATCACGACCTCCTCTTTGCGATCACGAAGAACAAATCTTCTGCAACAAAACACCAGAAAATCTGCCAATTTTTCAAGTCTAAAAATGACCCGTTGAGCATCCGAAACACACCCGAGGCCCTCGGGACCTCAACCAAACATGTCAACACATCCCATAACATCATTCAAACTTAGTCGAACCTTCAAATCTCTCAAAACAACATCAGAATGCCAAATTAACCCGAAATTCAAGCCTAAGGATTTCTAAACTTCTGAAATTCGCCAACGATGCCGAAACCAACCAAACCACGTCCGAATTACCTGAAATTTTGCATACACATCACAAACAAAACTATGAACCTATTCCACCTTCCATAATTCCATTCCGACCCCGATGTCTAATTTTCCACAGCCGACTGAAAATGGCCAAAAATATGTTTTTGCCAATTCAAGACTAATTCTACCACGGACCTCCGAATAACATTCTGAACCCACTCCTAAGTCTGAAATCACCTAACGAAGCTATCCGGACCAGAAACACCCGATTCTGAGATCATTTACCCATGAGTCAACTTCTGGTTGACTTTTTTCAACTAATTAACCAACTTAAGAGACTAAGTGCCTCATTTCTCTCCACAATCACTATGAACCCGAGCCAACCAACCCAACACAAAATAAAAGAGTTGAACCACACATAATGAAGAAGAAATGAGAGACGGGGCTAGAACTCTCGGAACGACCGATCGGGTCGTTACATATAAAATAAAGAAAAATATTATGAAGCATATATGTGGATGCAGAATAATAAAATAGATGATTGAGACATTATAAATATAATCTAGCGGACAATTTATAAATATTGAATTCTTTACATACAAGAAAAAATTGATTTAGAAGTTTTAAAATTATGAAAAATTATGGGAAAATGCTTGCATAAATCTTGTAAATTAAATAATGATGCAAAATGATATTTT
>MDKI01114944.1:0-19325 GCA_005239505.1 Nicotiana paniculata | reverse complement strand
CACCAGAATGGCCACTAGAAGAATCATGCATAGAGGAACTCTGAACTGGTGGTGCTCGAGCTGTGCTCTGGGCTGGAAGGGCACCAAATGAAGAACGGCTCGACTGAGAACTACGGGGACCATGCCCCGAAGATGCACCACTATAGGCTGGCGGACTGACTGAGGAGGCCCGAATGAACGACCTCTACCATGCTGAAACTGCCCCCTGGAAGGAGCACCACTAGAACCACCCGATCCACGAGGCCTCTTGGCCTCCCTCTCCTCCCGCTCCTGGCGGAGAACCGACTCAATATCTCGAGCAATATCAACAACCTGCTCGAAGGTAGCACCTGATACCCTCTCCCGAGTCATAAGAAGGCGGAGCTGATAAGTGAGGCCATCCACGAACCTCCTAATCCTCTCCCTATTGGTAAGAACCAACTCGGTGGCATGGCGAGCCAACTCTGAAAATTGCATCTCATACTGAGTCACTGATAGTTCCCCCTGACGTGGCTGCTCAAACTGCATGCGTTGCTCCTCCCTGTGAGACTGGGGAACATACTTCTCCAAGAAGATAGTGGAGAACTGATGCCAGGTGAGGGGTGCTGAACCAACAGTCCTACGCTTCTCAAAGGACTCCTACCAAGTAAAAGTAGCCCAGAAAATAAAAAAGTTGCAAATGAGACCCCACTGGTCTACAGAATCCCAGCAGTACGAATCATCCTCTGACACTTATCCAGAAAACCATGTGCATCCTCACCCTCAGCACTACTGAATGTAGGAGGCTGAAGCCTACTGAATCTCTCCAGCCTACGCTGCTCATCATCTGGCATAGCTGGAACCACAAAGTCCTGAAATGGAGCAACCGACTGGGCTGGAACTGCCCCCGGTGTCTGAAGGCCTTGAATAACCTACTCAGGTGTCCGGGCAACTGGAGTCCAACTTCCTCCCCCGTCCTAAGAAGTAGCAGCAGTAAAAGACGCAGCAACTACCTGAGCAAGGGTGGTACATACAGTAAAGATCTGGGCCAAGGTCTCCTGAAGACATGGAATAACAATAGGCACCATCGGTGCCTCAGCATGTCCCGCTGGAGCATCTGCGGCGGGAACCTGATCCTGAATGGTAGGTGGACCCTCTGGTACTGCCCCGGTTGCTGCACGAGCTGGTCCCCTACCTCTACCACAGCCTCGACCGCGGCCTCGACCTCTCGCTAGTCTAGCTGATGGTTTGTCACCCTGATCGGTAGCGCAAGTCCTCACCAGATTATCTAATCAAGTGGTCGAGGATGAAAGTCATTCCCTCGACCATGTTGGTAATGTGTCGAATCATATATATAATCCTCCAAAAAGAAGGATAAATCTGACCGAGTGTCACTCGGTATTGATGACAAAAGTCGAGAATCACCGGGTTAATCGGTGGAGAGGAAGAATCTATGGGGCCTAAAGTAAATGTCACGACCCCAAATCCTAAATCGGTCGTGATGGCGCCTATCATCGAACTAGGCTAGCCAATAATCACATATTTACAGTTTCTTTTTAAATTTTCCAACTCATTTTCAACATTTCATAAACGTATATAAATTACTGAATCGGTTAAGCAAAGCAAACAGCTAAACAGTCTACAACCACCCCCAAGATCCGGAGCCAACATTTCATGAGCATCTAAGAGTAGTACAAAATAACCCTGCAATCATAATACAAAATCTCGGAACAAAGAACTAAGTAAAAAATAAGAAAGGGAAAACAGAGATGTTGTGGACGTTGATTAACTACCTCTATGTCCCGACTCCGGATCCGCACGGAAATAGATGACTAACGCTCAGTACCAGCACCTGTATCTGCACACAAGGGTGCAGGGAGTAATGAAAGTACGCCAACTCAGTTGTAATGAAAATAAATCAAGTCTAAGCAGTAAGAAACACATAAGATCAAATCATCAGTTTACAATAAGCATGGCCTTTCCTTCCAACAGTATATATATATATATATATACATATATATATATATATATATATATATATATGAAATCAACATGCTTTAAAAGCCAACTTCAGTAAAATCCTTTGAAAAAATGTGTTTTCCAACAATTTTAGAAATAAAATACCCGGAGAGTTTAGTGTAAAATGAAATAAATCATAAATAGCCCATCGGGCCAAAACATGAACCATAAATCGCCTCTCGGGCAAAACATCAGTCATCATACCTCACAATCACTCAGTATCAGCCCCTCGGGCAACCTCACTGTCACTCATGCCTCCCAATCACCTGTCACTTGGCACTCGGCACTCGGCAATCACACTCAGTAGGTACCTGCGCTCACTGGGTGTGTCTACAGACTCTAGAGGGGCTCCTTCATCCCAAGCACTAAAATCAAGACACCTCGTGGCATCTTATATCCTCACA
Organism: Nicotiana paniculata; assembly: GCA_005239505.1. Lineage (NCBI taxonomy): Eukaryota > Viridiplantae > Streptophyta > Magnoliopsida > Solanales > Solanaceae > Nicotiana > Nicotiana paniculata. The sequence goes on along the minus strand of MDKI01114944.1, from coordinate 16,944 downwards.
ATCAGGCCCTCGGCCTCACTCAATCAGAAACTCTCAGTAAGCCCCTCGGGCTATCAGTAAAACGGGGTACTCGACCCAAAATATATTTTTTATAACTCAAATAGCGTAAATAAGGCTGAGTTTCGAAAACAATTAAGCATATGACTGAGTGTAAATCAAATTCAACACGGTGAGGAAATGGCAGTAAAAATCCCCAAGGGGTCTAAACAAGTCGGTGCAAGGCCCAAAACATGGCTTACATCCAAATATAGCAATAGTTTTAGGACACAATTTAACATATGATTTAGAGTAAAATACGCAACTCAATAGTTGTCGCGGAAAGGACCAAGTCCAAATCAAAATCAGTGCACGCTACACACTCGTCATCCGACATGTGCACCACTCCAAAACTAGTGAGAAAATACGAATTTCGGGGTTTCATACCCTCGGGACAAGATTTATAGTCATTACTTATCTCAGCCCGGCCCAAATACTAATATGCGATGCTCTTGCCTCTCGAATCGGATCCCGATTGCTCCGAATCTAACCAAAACCAGATTAACATCATCAATATACGCTAAAGAAACAAGGCCCAATCGAAAACTATCAAGTTTAGGCACAATTCCCGAAATTGGCCAAACCAGAGTGCCCACGTCTCGAAATTCGATAAAACTCACAAAATTAGAATCCTCATTCCCCCACGAGTCTACCCATACCAAATTTACCAAAATATGACCTTAATTGCCCACTCAAATCATCAAAAGAAATTCCCAATTCTTCCTCCCTTTTTTCCCCAATTTCTAATTAAATTCCTCAAGTTACATGGTAAAAATCAAGGCTAAATCATGAAATTAACCCAAATGTGATTGAAGAACACTTACCTCAAGAACTCCACTGAAAATATCCTCCAAATCCTCCTTCTCCCGAGCTCTCTAGTGTTCTTTTCAGTTATGGCCAAAACCCCCATTCTTGAAACTTAAACTCTCTGCCCAACTATTTCCTTCATCGCGATCGCGGAAATTACATCGCGATCGCGGAAATTGCATCGCGATCGCGGAAATTGCATCGCGATCGCGGAAATTGCATCGTGATCGCGGAAATTGCATCGCGATCGCGAAGCACAAAAATGGGCTGGCCCCCAAATTACCTTATGCAATCGCAGGAACACACACGCGATCGCAGATAACTAGCTCCCAAAGCAAGGCAATCGCGACCCTTACTACGCGACCGCATAGAGAAATTCCCTCCCCTCACGACTGCTCCAAATCCTTCTTCATGATTACGACCTCAGCCACGCGATCGCGATAGCCAACTGGACAGACCCTCGCAATCGCAGACCCAAAATGGCGATCGCATAGAACAAATTTCCCAGCTTCCCTTATAGACCTATGTGATCGCGGCCCCACCCTTGCGATCCCGTAGAAGGAAACCAACAACAGAAATTACAACAGCAACAACAGTCTCCTTAAAGTCAAACACACTCCGATAACCACCCGAAACTCACCCGAGGCCCTCGAGACCTCAACCAAAAATTCCAACATATCCTATAACCTCATTCAAACTTAGTCGAGCCTTCGAAACACCAAAAACAACGCAAAAACACCAAAATCACATCAAATTCAAGCCTATGAACTTTGGAATTTCTAAATTTTGCCAAAGATGCCGAAACCATCCAAAACACGTCCGATTGACATGAAATTTTGCACACACATCCAATATGACACTACGAACTTGTTCCAACTTTCAAAATTCCATTCCGACCCTGATACCCTATTTTCTACTGCCGATCGGAAATTTGCCAAAAACTGACTTTCGCCAATTCAAGCCTAATTCTACACCGGACATCAAAACCACATTCTGAACGCACGGCTATGTCCAAAATCACCTAAAGAAGCCATCAGAACCATAAAATCTACATTCCGAGGTCGTTTACCAATAAGACAACTCCTAGTTGACTTCTCAAACTATTAAGCCAATTTAAGAGACTAAGTGTCTCAGCTCTCACCACGACCACACCGAACCCGAACCAACCGACACAATACAACATAAATAGGCTAAGAAACATATGATAAAGCATAAATAGGGAAAATAGGGCTAAAATTCTTGGAATGACCGGCCGGGTCGTTACAGTAAAAGGTTATGTATATATACTGAGAAAGCCAGCGTTATACGTGACTATGCTTTCGTCAGCTATAGGGAATTCTACTCGGGCCGCCTCCCCCCAACGGCAGTCAAGTTTTACCCTCTTTGTATCGGACACTACGCTTATATATCGAGACATGGGCTCGTATAAGCCCGGTGTAGAAGGGCATTTTCAATTGTGAAATCAGAGACGGAGTCGAAAGGACCAGGGATGCACTGCTCAATAGTAGGAGGAGTTTTTGACTTACCCTTTGACGGGCGTGATGAAGAAGAGGTTCCCTTATTTTGGGGTACCATTTTGGAAGTTCTTGCCATGGTTATAACTGAGTTTTGAAGAAAAAGATAAAGAAGCAAACGCAGATAGATGATGAGAGTAGAGAACACTTAGTAAAATTCTGAAGACTTGAAGATGTTGTAAAATTATGAAAAGGCAAGTGATTGAAGTATTTATGGAAGCCCTTTGGTCATGTTTGAAGTGGAAAGTTCGAACCAATAGCGGTTCGTGGGCTTCTCGAGAATTGTGCTGACGCCGACCTCTACGCAGATTTTTCTGTCACGTCATTGAATGCTCTGAGGAGACTGACGTCATAATAGGGATATCAAAGAGGCAAGAATCCAAGACCGTTTCTTATCACTTCATTCTAAGAAACGCGGGGACTATCTGAATACAGCTAAAATCAGATAGCCCGATTTTATGATCATTACGGCACTCAGAAGGCTCGAAGTAGCTCGAGTTGTGGCATCGAGGAGGCATGTCAAGGATCCTCAACCTCGAGGCAGTGCAAATCAAAGACCAACATGGAAAGTCGGGAAATTCCCAAAAGGCACGTTGTTAAAGCTGACCAAGTACGCAAAATAGTACAAGCCCGTACAGTGGCATTAAATGGATGTACCAGCCATCTCTCTTTGTAATAATTACACATGTACTATGTTGGGATTCCCCCTCATATATAAAGGGGACCCTTGTAATTTTGTAAGACACATGACATTCAATACAAGAACAAGAACATTCTTTGCTCCCTAACTCAAACATTCTCTACATTTGTCCCATTGATTTATTGCCTTTCATTTATAGTTCTCATTAATTGTTCTTCATTGATTACTCGTTATTGATCTTAAAGAGGCCATCTTCGAGGCCTTCAATACTAATGTACCATCTTCGACCCCTCCCCCCTGTCAAGCTTTCGAGCTCGACCTCGAGGCCTATTTCGACCAAGCTCAAGACCCGGTCTCTCAACTGCTCAATTTGCACAATCTCATCACCATTCGCTCTTATCTCATTTTCTTGATTCTCACTTAGAATCTATTGCCTAAACAACTGGTATTAAAATAGATCATGTATTTTTATAACCACAAAATCAAATATAATTGTAATTACCATTTTCAAGGTAAACATGTTGGTTTGTGCATACTGGAATTGTCAGCATATCAAACCAGATGGAGAGGGACTCCACCTCCTCCTCCACCAAGCGATCCTAAAATAAAAAGCAAAGGAAAAGGGAAAATGGACGATTTGAGTGATATCAGGAAAGACAATGCTACCATGGCAGAAAACATTGAAACCTCGGATGATCGAAGTACTCCAGCGCAGAATGAATTGGTCTTACGTCTGGAACAGAAAATCCTGGAACTACAAGGCGAACTTGAGCATGTTTGAAATTTGGAAAACCGTTCCCTCACTCTCAATGTTCCCGACATTAACCAACAATATCCAACTACCTAGAACCAGACACCACCACAAAACACATAGAACCAAAACTCACTACCAAAACCTCTTGCACCACACCAGTATCCCACACCTCATCAACACATTAACTCCCCACGAGTACCAACCCCTCAACAACACCATCATCCAACTCAATACCCACAAACCACCACTTATCACACTCCCCATAATGCACAATAACCTACTCTTGATTCCCAAAACTCAACCAATGACTACCCTTATACCCAAGTTCCCAAAGTCCACCAAAGTAATTCGATATGTCGAAACTTTACCCCATACCTCGCAACAAACCCTATACATACTTGAATTGACCGAGAAAGAGTTGCTCACGAAAACCATGGCAGAGACATGGTGGAGAAACTCAAGAAGCTCACTGGTAGAGTTCAGAATGTTGAAGTTGGTAAAAGCATTGAAGGTCTAAACTATGAGGACCTATGTATTCAACCGGATGTGGAACTTCTGGAGGGTTTCAAACCTCTCAAGTTCGAAATGTTTGATGTAACTGGTGACCTAAAAGTGCATCTGAGAACGTACAGTGACAAACTTGTAGGAGTGGGCAAGAATGAACAAATCTGCATGAAACTCTTCATGTGAAGCCTCACAGGAGATGCTTTGGCTTGGTATATCAGTCAAGACCCGAAGAAGTGGGTTAGTTGGATTAGCATGGCATCAGACTTCATGGACAGATTCAGGTTTCAACATGGAAAATATAGCAGATATTTTCTACATTCAAAACCAGAAGAAGAAGTCGACAGAAACCTTCTACGAGTATGCTACTCGTTGGAGATAAGAAGCCGCGAAAGTAAGGCCAGCACTTGAAGAAGAACAAATGAACAAGTTCTTCATCATATCTCAAGACACGCAGTATTATGAAAGGTTAATGGTTATTGAAAATCACAAATTCTCCGACATCATCAAGCTAGGTGAAATAATAGAAGAAGTGATTAAGAATGGGATGGTAACCAATTTAGAGGAACTGTAGGCCATGAATAAAGCTTTGCAATCGGGAGGTATTTCGAAGACGAAAGAAGTAGGTTCTGTAATGGTAGCCAAGGGTCCTAAGTCTCCTTTCACCTACCAAACACCTCCACCCACATACCAACCTTCACCCCCTAGATACTAACAGCCTGCTACCATCTATCATGCCTATAATACTCAACCCGCATATTACCATTCACCACCTCCCGCTCGCCAAAATTACCAAAAACCACGACCAAATTTAGACCGAAGACCACCTAGACAATACACCCCAATTGCCGAACCTATAGACCAATTGTACGAGAAACTGAAGGCTGCTGGTTACGTCACTCACATTCATACCGTTGCTATGGCGAATTCTTCCCAGTGGATCAACCCCAACAAAGCATGTGTTTATCATTCAAGCATGAAGGTCCATACTATTGATCTATGTCGCACGTTGAAAGACAACATCCATACACTGATCGATACTAAGGTCATTGTCACGACCCAAAATCCCACACGGGTCGTGATGGCACCCAACACCGGATTCAGGCAAGCCAACAGTTGTTTACTAGTGAGATTTTCCTTATTAACATACCAATCCCACATATTTCCCAAAGTTTTAAACTTAGCTTATTTAAATAAAACCGGAAACATTTACCAATTTAAATACATACAGCAAAAATGATCTTGATCCAACATATATACAGTCCCAAAATAAGAGTCTACTATGTGCGTGCTAGGAACTAGTGTCACAAGTCAACAGGCGAACTAGTAGAATATACAAAAGATGATACAAAAGTGTACGGTTGTCTGAGAGGAATAGATAGAAATAAACAAAAAATAACTCCATAGCACAGCTGAGAGACGTCAGGGGGGTGCAGCTCACCGTGGAGTCCGGTACAGAAGATAAGTCAAGCTCCGGTCGGATAACCAGAAACACCAGCCTCAAAACCTGTACAATTAAGTACAGAAGTGCAGCATGAGTACATAAATATATATGTACCTAGTGAGTATCCCGCCTAACCTCGAAGAGGTAGTGACAAGAGGTCGACATGACACTCACTAAGGCCCAACAGTAATAATGTAAAATAGGATATACGGAATGCAGTAGACATGTGAGGCAGTAAGCAGCAGATACCTATCAAATACAGAAAACCAGGAAACTACTGAAAATAAGCAACAATGTACACTTTCCTTTTCCCCCTAAATACCTGTCAAGTCAATATCAATGGAAAACAATACCCAATAGCCCAAGCGCACACAAGGGTAAGACAACCGGCCGGAGTCATAAGGAAATATCTAGACACTGAATGGACGTAAAGCTTCCCCCGCTTGCGAATCATACCTGTAACACCCATCGTGAATCATACATGCGACTCGAGTGCTGACACACTTATGTATAATTACCATAAATCTCCCCTCGATCGCGAATCATACCTATGACTCGAGTGCTGACTCTTATATATAATTAACATAAAGCTTTCCTCGATCGCGAATCATACCTGCGACTCGAGTGTTGAATCTTATATATATATATATATACACACACACACATCAGATTTATCAATAAGCTCAGTAGAGGCTATACTTGTAACAAAGATTAATTCATTGGAAATTCAGAGGCAACTCTCTACCATTTGCATACTAGTTCAAAGATAATAAGCATACTGGTTCAAAGATAATAAGCAACTCAAATTTTGGCTAAAGGTACACATAAGGCACGTAATGGCATGCTCATGAGTCCTAAAACTACCCGCCATAGCACGATAGTCGCCACGTACGGACTCTCATCACGTTGTACGCACGTAGCCCCAAAAACAATTACACACAGCATATATATAACACCTATGGGGACAATTCCCTCTTACAAGATTAGAAAGGAGACTCACCTCATGTCGAACCTACCCCTTGGACCAAGGATGCGCCCAAATCTCCGAACTCTACACCCGAGGACTCGCAACTAGAAAAGTACGGTACAATGACATCAATGCATGCTCGAATTCCAATAATTCTCGAAGGGAACACTCACCCAAAGCCTAAGGATCATTAATATACGATTTCTTACTTGATTTCATAACAAAATTCACGGGTAAATTCTCAAATTATCGCAAGCTCTAGGTTACTACCCAATTCTTGATTTTTCACTAATTTAGGTAGTTAATTAAGCTAGAAATCCATGCATGAAGCTGATATTAGAGTAGATTTTACTTACCTTAAATGACTAGGTCGTTTGCCCCTCAACAATGGTGGAAATCGCCCCAAGGAAGAAGAAGAAGATGAGAAAAATGTGTTAAGACCCGTGTATAAAAACACATTGTCTGGACAGTGTTTTTGCACCTGCGGCTCGAGGACCGCACCTGCGGTCTCGCACCTGCGGAAATGGACTGGGGAACCTGGGCGCGCACCTGCGGAGTGGAGACCGCACCTGCGGCTCCACTCCTGTAGAACTTTGTACGCACCTGCGTGAATTGCCTAGACCACTGGGGGCCGTACCTGCGACTGGTCAACTGCACCTGCGGTCACACCAGAACAGGTGCACCAACAGCTGTTTCAGCTAGTTTTTGGCCTCGTGTGTTGTCCGGGAGGCACCTGGGCCCATCTGAGCCCCCGTCCAAATATACCAAAAAGTCCCAAATCATAATACGGACTCGCTCGAGCCTTCGGAACACCCAAAACAACGCTAAAAGTCAAAATCAGACCTCAACACCCTAAGAACCAAACGTAGGAACTTTATATTTTCTAGACTTCGCTAACAACGCGCCGAGCCAACCTATACAACTCGGAATGACACCAAATTTTGCAGGCAAGTCATAATTAAAATATCGGAACCATTCCCGGTCTCAAAATTCTGTTCGGACCTCGATAACACAAAAACACGTCCCAAACCAACATAGGAACTTAAGGAACTTCTTATTTCAATATTGGGCATCGAAATGCCCCCGGGTAATCAGAAACCTATTCCGAACATACGCCCATGTCCAAAATCATCACACGAAGCTACCGGAACCGTCAAAACTTGATTCCGAGGTCGTTTACCCAAATTGTTGACCGAAGTCAAACTTGGCCTTAAAGGCCAACCTAAAGGAACCAATTTTTCCTATAGCACTCTAAACACCCCCGAATCCCGGACCACCAGTCCCCGCAAGTCATAAATCATAAAAATCCACTATGGGAAGTTTCATTGAAGGGAACAGGGTCTGATAAATCATAAAAATCCACTCTATACATATAATATCATACTTTAGCCATGGGCCACATTGCAAGACAATGTGCGAATGCTGACTAAACATCAATGTAAAGTTGGGTCGACAAGGCCGTCATAACTACTACAGCTGGCAACCCAACAAAATATACATACAAGGATTACAACACCAACATATTGTACTGACTGACAGTATATGTCTACAAACCTCTACAGATGGATGTACTTTGATTAGAAAGGGGCCCCGGCCTATTCATAACATATATATAGATATATATACAAGATGTACATAAAACTCTAGACCCGACAACTCCGAAGGACGCGGAGCTTACCGATCAAGCTGAACTCGGGCAACACCTACTGTGGAGGTCTACTCGTCTGCCTGTCTGAACCTGCACATATGAAATGCAGCATCCCCGACAAAAGGGACGTCAGTACAAAATAATGTACAGAGTATGTGAAGCAATAGAATCACTGAAAACTGAAACTAAACTGATAATATAATAATTGAAAGTAACTGGGAGTCAAAGATAACCTGAAGAGATGCTTACATGTTGATTCTGCTTCAACTCTCTCAATATAGTAAGTGAAATAGTTGTCTGGCCTTATAAGGCTCTGTATATATAATTGTTGTGTCGTAGTAGGCTCGTCATTGGCGTTCTACCATACTAGTCTCTGTACCTCGGTGTAACGACCCGGTAGGTCGTTTTAAGGGTTAGTACCCCGATCCCCTAATAACTGCTTTCCCCATGTCTATTTCTGCTTTTGGGACTTCGGAATGTTGAATGATGAAATTCGGAGAGTTTTTGGACACATAGTCCTTATATATGAGTTTAAGCTTTAGAAATCAGACCATAGTTGGAACCATGGGAAGATGGGTCCGGAATGGGATTCTGTCAACTCCGTTAGCTGCTTTGGGTGATTTCGGAGTTAGGAGCGTGTCCGGAATGTGCTTTCGAGGTCTGTAGTAGATTTAAGCTTGAACTGGCGAAAGGTTAGAATTTCGGTGATTTCGGCCGATAGGTGAAATTTCGGTATCGGGCTCGGAATGGATTTCCAAGAGTGGATGTAGGTCTGTCGTGTCATTTGTGACCTGTGTGTAAAATTTGAGGTCATTCGGACTAGTATTGATGTGTTTCGACATCGGTTGTAGATTTTGGAAATTTCATAAGTTCTTAGGCGTGAACCCATGTATAATTAGTGATTTTGGTTCTATGTGATGTGTTTTAGAGGATAGACTAAGTTTGGATAAGGTATTAGGACTGGTTGGTAAGTTTGGTTGAGGTCTCGGGGGCCTCGGGGATGTTTCGGATGCTCAACGGGTGATTTTTGGAACTTGGTAACAGCTGAACCATTGCTGGTTCTGGTGTCTCGTACCTGTGATGGATTTTCCGCAGGTGCGGAAGAAGGGCTCGCAGGTGCGGACTTGGTCAAGTCAACCAGTTCTCAATGGTGTGGTTGGGGTTCCGTAGGTGCGGAGCCGCAGGTGCGGCCCCAGGCCTTTTAGTGGGTTTTCGCACCTACAATGGATTTTCCGCAGGTGCGGTCCAAAAGGCACAGGTGCGGATCGCTGGGCAGTTTATATCAAATTCGAGGGCTTGAAATTCATATCTACTAAAAACAATTTGGAGCTCGGGTGTAGGCGATTTGGAGTGGGTTTTGAGGAAAGGCTTCATAGGTAACAATTCCTAACCTTATTTTCTTTGTATATCATTAATCTATAGCAATTTCTTCCATGCAATCAAAGAATTTAGGTGAAAAATCATCCAAATGGGAAGAAGTCTCCCCAATTAGAAATCCGAGAATTTAATAGGATTTTGACGTTGGTTTTCGATGATTCTTGTTCGAGTGAGTTCGTGAGTGAATGGGTGTTCTGAATTTGTAACTTTCACTCGTTTTCCGAGACGTGGGCCCAGGGGACATTTTGGGTGATTTTCCTAATTTCGCGTATTAGCCTTGAAATTATTAGCTATTTTGATTCCTTAAGATGATATTTACATTATGCAATCGAATTGAATAGATTTGGGCCATTCGGAATCGGATACTCGTGGCAAGAGCGTGGTTTTGAGTTGAGTCGCGCAATCGAGGTAAGTGGCTTGCCTAACTCTGTGTTGGGGACTTCCCCTTAGACTATTTTAATACTGTTTTATGTTGTTTGGGCGCCGTGTACGTGAGGTGACGAGTACGTACGCAGCCTATTGTTGCTAAAACTCCATTTTTCCCTCCATGACTTAAATCGTTTCATTCCTATTTCACTGTCTCATGTATTGGTTATGTAGTTAGATTAGGAAGTAGCATGTTTACCTATTTTACCTGAACTTCCCCTAGTTATTACTATGTGTACCATGTTTAGGTAGTTTTATCCATATTTTTGCCTGTGATTTTTCCTGAACTGTTTTAAATAAAAAATGTATCATGTATTTGTACTGCATTGCATATTTAAATTGGGACTACGGACGAGATTCCGAGATTCCGAGAGCTTTCCCTCTGTATTGCACTTCATATTTAAATTGGGACTACGAATGAGATTTCGGGAGCTTTCCCCCTGTACTGCATAGCATATTTAAATTGGGACTACGGACGAGATTCTGGGAGCTTTCCCCCTATACTGCATTGCATATTTAAATTGGGACTACGGGCGAGATTCCGGGAGCTTTCCCCCTATACTGCATTGCATACTTGTTACTGTGATATATGTTGTGTTGAGCCGAGGGCTACCTGTTATTATTTCCTTTTTAGCTCATTGTTTCTACTGATTTGCCTCAGCTTATTATATCTCTCTGTTCAAATTTTAAACAGTTTTTACTATAAAAATCCAGTAGAGCCTTAACCTGACCTCGTCATTACTCGACTGGGGTTAGGATTGGCACTTACTGGGTACCAATTTGTGGTGTACTCATGCCCTTTCCTGCACATGTTTTTTTCGTGTGCAGATCCAGGTACCAGCGCTCAGTTTCGTGGCTAGGGATTGGAGCAGCAGCTTTTAGAAGACCGAAAGGAAATTCTTCCGCGTCCGCAAAGTCCATCGAGTCACCTTCCACTTCAGATTTAAATAGATTTCTTTTTTTCATGCAAATTCCCTCTTGTTTTATAGAGCTATTTTGAGACAGATCTTGTGACTAAAGTGATATTCCGAGTTTTGGGAAAAGTTGTATTTCATACGCGCCAAGTGGCGATATCATTGTAGACTCACTTAGTTCACCTTTATTTTATTGCTTCTATTTAATATGTGTTTCCGCAATGCTTACCTAGTCGTAGAGACTAGGTGCCGTCACGATGCCTTTTGGAGGGTAAATCGGGTCGTGACACTCGACCATGCTGGGCTCTCTCATAGGCGCTCGGCCACAGTAGGCTTGGTATATAACTTACCATCTGATCTGAGGTTGCCCAATAGGGGCCTGCCCAACGATTATAGCTCGATGGTGGTCAAAATAATGTAATATTGTATATATATAGAGAGAGAGAGAGACTCTCTGCTCTCTTGACTAGAAGAAGACAATACTCAATCGAATATAAAGTCCCGATAAGGGAGAATACTATAACTTATGAGACTAAGATAATGTATATAAATTCGGGAGTATGAACATCTCTTTATGCCTTGTTATCAACCCATGTAATTACGAGATCATGCCAAAATGAAGGAAATATTTAGCCTTAATATACCTAAGTCGATTCTCTTGACAATCCCTCTAACACACCTCTTTTGTGAAGAACACATAACAGTGGATCGAAGTAGGAGAAACTCCATATGATATTCTTGATAAAGATTTCACTGTACTCCCTTAAAATTTCCAAATCTCACGTTGCTAAGATGATAAGAGATGTTGTTTGAATTTTGTTTCAAAAAATCACATTGCTAAGATGCAATTTTTGTTGAAGATTCATATAATCTCCATGTTTTAAGATTTTATATGTAACTTGTTGAAGCTCATCCATAAACTTTTGCAAGCTTAGCATCACCTTAATGAGATAAAGGATTGCCACCTTGAAATGTGACTTAAAAGTCACTTCTTTTGGGCTGCCACATTAAGGGGTGATGCCCCCCCCCCCCTTAATCTTATCCAATAATCTTGATTAATTAGCTAATCTCCCATTCCAATCAATAATTACCCAATTATCCATATAATTAAGAATTATCTCAAATTACTTATACAACACACTTTGTGTATCCTACTATCATGGTCATGTGGTACCTTGTATGGCATTAGTCCATAAATATCGGGTATTATAGCTCAGATCGTATTTTATCCCAAATTACCAAACTTCGACGAAACTTAGTTTCTTTTATTCGCTTACACACTCACCTTCACGAATTTACTTATCACTTTTTTGAAATAGCGTAATAGTTATAATCTCAAAATAATTTCCTTCCCGAGCTTATGTCGATTAACTTACGGTGAAACATTAACATACAAAAATGTGGGATGTAACATCTCCTTTCCTAGATTTCATAAATTTACTTATGGCGTACTTTCAAGTACGAAAACATGGGGTGTAACATCATTCCCTCCTTTAGAACGTTCATCCTCGAATGTTAACTGATGCACTTATCATTTTCATAACCTATGACTTTCGAATACTTTAGTACTCTCCTTTCCATTTAGGCAACTGTTCTGTGAATAAATCCAAAGGCCAGGGAATTCCCCCCTTTGGAACATTCGTCCTCGAATGTTGACTGATGCACTTATTATTTTCATAACCTATTACTTCCGAACACTTTAGTAATCTCCTTGCCATTTAGGCAACTGTTCTGTGAATAAATCCAAAGGCCAGGGCATTCCCCCCCTTTAGTCCTCTTTCTCACACCACGACTTGTAGTCGGAATCCTTTCAATATCATAACCGTTGCTACCTTCTATCATACAGCCTGTACGACTCTAACCTTGTAAGTGCGCTTATGTGACTCTTATTTCCTTTTTCCTTTAGTTTTTAGCCAATCTCTAGGCCTCACTTTATATATAGAGCTTGAAAAGATGTCCCTCTGGGCATCTATAGGTATATTGAAGTTCTTCGCTTGGTAGTTTTGTTGAACTTACGAATATTGCTATATATTGTTTTATAGACCCAGTTATCTATCTGTATGACTTTACTACATCTAGATAGGTCATACTATACCATAACTCTTACTTCGATTTATCATTCCTGAGGTCTGCTACCAAACTCTAGGTTACTCTTGTTGCTTATCCCAATGTATAAATCTAAGTCCTTAATGCTTCTTCATTACTGTACTCTTAAGAATGATGGCCTATTCTCATCTCACACTTTGTAACTTTTATCCATCCATTGTTGATTCACCTCAATGTTGATCTGCAATCTACTACTGATAACTTGAAACCTCTTACGTAATACATTGTCACTAGGACTTACGTATCATTGGGGAACATCAAGTGAGACATCACATCGTCTCGAACTCTTCTTTACTCTCTTGTCTAGATATCTCGGTACCTAGGAACCATAGGCTGGAAGATATGCCACTGACACCGGCGCTATCATTCCTGGATACTGAATCCCAACACCTCTAGCCTTTTGTCCGAAGTAAGGACTACTCACAACCTTCTGTATTTGTGTATCTCGTATGTTGTTCACCTTTACCTTACTTACCTAAAAATATCACATCACATCTTCTATCTCTTGCATGACCTCTCTTCTACATAGGTATAATTCACATCCACAACTTTAACTTCTATTATAATACTTTCACCTCTTTACATGATTCAGTGAGAGATTCATGCTGACTTCTTCTGAGGCTGGTACACTTCTAACAGGCTTTATCGTAGAGCCATTATAAAATATGGCTACTGTATTGTCTCTCTTGTACCTCTGATATAAAGAGTGATGCTGCAATATTATCGATCACTATGTCCATAATTATTTGGGTTCAATAATCAAACTCCTGATTTAATTAGTTGATGTAACTCTTTAGTTTCCTCTTTCCTATGATCAACCTTTATGTAGGATTAAAATATCTTTTGATCTTTGGCTCATGGTGTTAGTTATTACTTTTAGCCTTTCATGGGCGCTATGGAATATCCGTGATACAATCCTTTAACAATTCAATCCTTTGTCTATGACCTGGGCTCAATTCCTCCTTTTAACTTATACCAGAACTTTCTACGGCTGTATGATTATCAACATATATGTTGCATGGATAATACTCTGAACTTTAGTGTATTCATAACGTAACCAACTCTGGATCATTGATCAAATAATTCCTTTCGTTTCTTCTCAGCTTTCTTTAAGCATAAGCTATTACTTTTCCTGGTCTTTCTGCCCCCTTGTTGCGTGCATACTTAGCTTATGTTAGTTCCCAAACACATTGGAATTCCATACAACTCATATGATCTTGAATATCACTTCTGACTTTTACTTTCCGTTTATTAGCCACAGTAGGTGCCATTTTCTCATGGAGTGCATACAATTTTGTTATGAGACTATTGTTATATAACCATTTCCTCCTTAGGTTACTGAGCATAGGTTGAAGCCTTCTTCCTTACTTCCTCAGATATCTTTCATTGTAGTATTTAGGGAGGATCCTCTAACTCTTGTAAAGCTGTGAGCTTACTACATTGTATATTCGACGGACCTTTTGATGTCCTTCCTCGCTTATAATTATCCGTAGTTACTTACTTCCACGCCCTTGTTCTTATAGGGTTGCTTCTGAATTGATATTTTGAGTGTCTTTCTAGTGGCACTCTCTTTTATTCCCGTAATACTCATACGGTACCTTTAACTATCCCAACTCCTAACTGAATATTTCTCAAGTATTACAGTGACATTACTGCGATGTTGAATTCACTATATTGGGTTTTACTATGTTTATCTTGCACAATCTGCTGACTCGTCTGTCACCTCCTATTTAGCCATAACTAGGCTCTTCCTGAATCAATTACTAACTACTCATTGGCCCATTCTCATATCAGTATTCCGCGTAATCATTCTTGGGTTATTTCTTTTTTCTTAACTTACTTCTCGCACTAGCTCCTTATTTATCAAAAACATCCCGGGTCGGAACCCTTACTTCCTCTCCTTGACGTCGTGCTTACATAATGTTCTGTAGTAGTAGCATATCCGTAGGATTTGAATAAGTGCAATCTCATTCTTTTTTTATCCCATTCTTCCTTTACTATTCCATAAAAACTAGAATCACTTAATTCTTACTTAATGTCATATCGCTCCATATTCCCCCCTTTAGGGGAGTACTAAGATTTAGCTCTACGATGATCTACGTATAGATGTTTTACCTCTTCATTGTTGGCATCTTTTCACATCATTGATGACCCTTACTTGCCTTGCAGTAATCGTTCTGTATCAAGGATAATAAAATTCCTTACTCGCGAGGGTGACACTTAGTGTAACTGGCACATACAGTCCCTTAAGCTTAACTTTGCTCGCATTGCTTGCTTTAGGGAAGCATATTACTGAATGACCATTCTATAAATTTCTCATGAATCTTCTTTTGTTGTCCATTCTATTATTGTCGGAACGCAATCTAAAAGTCTCGCGGTACCGACCATTATCAAATCACTCAGTCCCTAATTCATGTTTAGTTTATCTCTTTCACCAGTCCATACTGATTTCTATTACTCTAGGGTATAACTTTTTCTTATGGTAATTACGTTGGAGTCACGAACTTATTTCTCGAAATGTGGATATGACTTTATGGCCTATATTCTTTTGTTGTCTCAAGGCCTATCACCTGTCTCCTCTTCCTTCACCTGACTATAGACTCTGTAATACTATCATTTGTTTTATCTATCGTTGTCATCCATGTATCACATCTTACGCATAACTCTTCCTTATCTCTCCTCTTACTTCCTTGCTAATGTTTCTGCATATCACCTTCTTTTGAAAACTTCAACAAGACATTCTTTTTCTTTTAGCTCCCTTGCTTCATTTATTGGCTCTTCAGGTTGCCTAGCATTCTCGCTCTACTAGGGACAGAGCCATACTAAGGTAATATTTATTCCTTCCGGGATTCCGATGCCTGTCTTTGAACATTCTAGTATTCATATCTACCTGTACTATTCTGGAGTGCACCATCTGGGTGTCTCACAAGGAGATCCATTAGCACATTTGCAATATCCCTCGGAAATGTCAACTAACAAAAACTATCCATCCTTCATTTTGGGTTACTCTAACCCCAACGGGATCTTGATATCTCGTCCTTCTCTTAAACCATATATGTTAACTCCCATAGGTCATAACTGAGATGGGTGTGGCCGATTGTACATACCTCTATTATTGTTGAATGTAACTCAAAATGCTTATATTTCTCTGCCTGAGTTGCAAATACTGATAATCTTCATTAATTGGGTGCCTCGTACCCTTCTTCACCTTGCTTCTTGTTCTTGTTGAAACTTGTATCTATATTTTGAATCTCTTATTCCTTTTTACCATAAGAGTGAATAGATATTCTTTTCTTAGGGATCCTGATCAACAAGCTTACACATCTTAGTATCCACATGTTCTGCTGGAGACCTTACATTTACTCATCATAAGCATGATGCAAAATCGAGTTCCTCTGACTCAATTCTTCCACAGCCATATTCAATCCCTTACCGACCGTCTTTCTAGATGTTGGTATTGTTATATTACGAATATAATAGAATTTAGGAATCTGAATTCTTACAAGCGAGCTCCCCACACAATCTAGAATAAGAAGAAAGAGTGATAGCCCTAAGTGCTCTATAGCCTCCTGCTTATAATTGTGGTTCACAACACACCCATAAACAAGACTCTACTAGACATGGCTTCTAGACTGCCTAGGACAAAACTACTCTGATACCACTTCTGTCACGCCCTGAACCTTGGGGGGCGAGACCGGCACCCGGTGCCTCACCTATCCTTGCGTACCAACTTGTAACTAAGGGACTCTATACATATAATATCATACTTTAGCCATGGGCCACATTGCAAGACAATGTGCGAATGCT
>ML343698.1:24327-56928 GCA_005239505.1 Nicotiana paniculata | reverse complement strand
GGCTGGCGTTTCAGCCCAAACGCCTGGCTAACGCTAGGGTGGGGCTGGCGTTTCAGCCCAAACTCCTGGCTAACGCCAGGCAGGGTTAGTGTGTTTGGCTCTGTCGCCCGGCTATCGCCCAGGTGTCTCCTTTCGCGTATCTTTGGACGTATTTGCATCTTTTTAGCTCCGTTTCCATCTCCACTTCACCTACACATGAAATAAACTCCATTAAGCACATAACAAGTGTATTTTTATCATTAATGCGCATAAAATGTAAGGTATATCACATGTTAAACTATGCAATTTAGTCTCGCATCAGTCCGCAAATTGAATGGACTGACTTTCCCTAAACTAAGGATCTGTGGACTGCACAATTCAAAATCCATCGACATTGAAATTAGGTTTTGTTCAATTTTAGCGCAATTTGGACAGTGTATTTGCATAAGGCATGGTACATAGTTTACCCAACCCCCAATGAGTATATATGAAGTTACCCACACACCTTTAAGCACACATGATGAATCATCTGACATTTTGGCATAAAAATAACTGTACTAATTAAGAACAAAAACTAAGAAAATTTGAAAAATCTAAACATGAATTGAAGATACCAGTGATGAAGGATGCAGGGGAGAATCTAGGAGGATGAAGTGAGTGTGATGTTTGAATCAATTTTTGTGCTCTGTGCTTGCTTTGGTCTCAAGAGTTCAGAGTGCGTAAAGTTTTGAACAATGTGAGGAGGGCCTATTTATAGGTTTACCAAATTAGGGCAAAGTTTTGAAGCTGAGTGCGGCCACACAATTTTGTATGTGGTCCACACTCTTTACCTGGTGCCACTTCCCTTCTGTGAAAATATGTAGTCCGCACAAAATTGGGTGCGACCACAGATATTTGTGCGAACTGCACAATTCCAAGTGTGGTCGCAAATTGGCCATTTCTCTGATAGACAAACTTCATAGAGTTAGTCCCTGCAAAGCGCACTCATTCCTGCATACACTTCAAAACTAGTTAGCACAAAATAAGACCTATCTAAAGAAGAAGAAAAAGAAAAAGAAACACACATGGGTTACCTCCCAAGAAGCACCTGATTTAATGTCGTGACACGACACATATTACCAATCACATGAAATGAAGAACTGCCACGACGTGGCCATCATCAACTTTTCCAAGATAGTGCTTCACCCGGAGCCCATTGACCCTAAATACATCATTATTTTTATTTTTCAAGCCTAATTCACCAAAGGGTGTCACATTCACAACCTCAAATGGGTCACTCCATTTTGACATCAATTTTCCTGGAAACATCAGTAACCGAGAATTGAACAATAACACAAGATCACCTTCTTTGAAATCCTTGTTCCGAATGTACTTGTCATAGAGGTACTTCACTTCTCCTTGTATAAGGAAGAACTTGTATATGCATGGTACCAGAATTCATCAAGCTCATTCATGTGCCACCCTTAAGTTGGCAGCGATATCCTACTCAAGATTAAGCTTCTTCAATGCCCACATAGCCTTGTGCTCAAGTTCCACCGAAAGGTGACAAAATTTCCCGAACACCAACTGATATGGAGACATACCAATCGATGTATTGTAATCCGTCCTATAAGCGCATAAAGCATCATGAAGTTTCTTCAACCAATCCGTCCGGTTGGCATTCACTGTCTTTGACAAAATATTCTTGATCTCCGGGGTGGAGACTTCCACATGTCCGCTTGTTTGAGGGTGATCGGGGGTCGTGACTTTGTGAGAAACACCATACATAGTGAGTAAGGTGATAAAAGCTTTGTTGCAAAAGTATGATCCCCCATCACTTATAATGGCCCTTGGAGTACCAAATCTTGTGAAGATATTCTTTTTCAAAAATGCCACCACACTTCTAGCTTTGTTGTTGGGTAGAGAAACGACCTCCACCAATTTTGACACATAGTCCATAGCTACCAAAATGTAGGTGTTCTCACAAGAGCTTACAAACGGCCCCATGAAATCAATGCCCCACACATCGAAAATGTCAATTTCCAAGATAGCGGTGAGGGGCATCTCATTTTTCTTAGAAATCCCA
This sequence comes from Nicotiana paniculata, assembly GCA_005239505.1. Classification (NCBI taxonomy): domain Eukaryota; kingdom Viridiplantae; phylum Streptophyta; class Magnoliopsida; order Solanales; family Solanaceae; genus Nicotiana; species Nicotiana paniculata. The sequence goes on along the minus strand of ML343698.1, from coordinate 54,884 downwards.
CCGGGCCTTTGACATTCATCACAACGCTTGACTAGATCACTAGCGTCCTTGTAGAGAGTAGGCCAATAGAATCCACAAACCAACACTTTTGCCGTCGTTATAGCTCCACCATTGTGATCACCATATGTTGAAGAGTGGCAAGCCTGAAGAATTTCCATTTGTTCCTCGTCCGGAACACATCTTCGAATCACACCACCGGTACAAATCTGGAAGAGGTACTGTTCATCCCAATAATATTCAAGTCAATCCCATTTGAGCTTCATCCTTTGGTTTGAAGAGAACTCATTCGGTACAATACCACTCACAAGATAATTTGCTAAGTCGGTGAACCATGATATCTTGGTCATTGAAATGGATAGAAGTTGCTCGTCGGGGAAGGAATCATTGATATCAAGGCCATCATGTGGCCTCCCCTCTTCCTCCAATCGAGACAAGTGGTTCACCACTTGGTTTTCTCTACCTTTGCGGTCTTGTATTTCTAGATCGAACTCTTGCAATAAGAGCACCCACCGCATTAACCTCGCCTTTGAATCCTTCTTGCTCATTAATTCCTGAAGCGCCGAATGATCGGTGTGGAAAATCACCTTTGTACCCATCAAGTATTGGCGGAACTTCTCCATAGCAAAGACAATAGCAAGGAATTCTTTTTCGGTCACCCTTGGGTATCGTTCATGGCCTTACTAGCATAGTAAACCAGATGGAAGATTTTGTTGATACGTTGCCCCAAAACTTCTCCAACCGCCACGTCACTTACGTCACACATGAGCTCAAAAGTAAAGCTCCAATCTGGTGCGGTGATAATAAGAGTAGTTGTCAATTTGAACTTCAGCAATTCAAATGCCTTCATGCAATCCTTGTTGAAATGGAATTTGGCATCCTTCTCTAAAAACATACACAAGGGGTTCACCACTTTGGAAATATTCTTGATGAAATGGCGATAGACCCCCGCATGACCCAAGAAACTCCTCACTCCCATCATGGATGTAGGGACGGAAGTTTAGAAATCACCTCTATTTTGACCTTGTCAACCTCAATACCATTCTTTGAAATTTTGTGGCCAAGGACAATACCTTCCTTGACTATGAAGTGACATTTCTCCCATTTCAATACCACGTTCATCTCTTCACATCTTGCCAATACCTTATCCAAATTTTTCAAGCAATTGTCAAAAGAATTCCTGACCACTGAAAAGTCATCCATGAAGACCTCAAGAAAATCCTCCACCATGTCGGTGAAGATAGCCATCATACACTGTTGAAAATTTGCAGGTGCATTGCATAACCCAAATGATATCCGCGAGAATGCGAAAGTACCATAGGGACATGTGAAAGAGTCTTCTCTTGATCCTCCAGAGCAATAAGGATTTGATTGTAGCCGGAATACTATCGAGGAAACAATAGAAATCACGACCGACAACCTAGAAACCATTTGATCAAGGAAGTGAAATGGGAAATGATCTTTCATTGTGAATTTGTGGAGCTTGCAATAGTCCATACATACTCTCCACCCGGTCATCGTTTTTGTAGGAATCAAACCCGTTCTTGTTATTGGTGACCACTGTCATACCCTTTTTCTTTGGAAACCATTTCACCGAAGAGGTCCACAAACTATCAGAAATAGGGTAAACAACTCCAGCATCCAGCCACTTTATGATCTCCTTCTTGACCACCTCTTGCATTGCTTCATTTAGTTTTCTTTGATGTTCAATGGAGGGTTTGACACCCTCCTCCAAAATAATCTTGTGCATGAAAAAGGCGGGGCTTATACCCCTAATATCCGCCAATGTCCATCCTATAGCTTTCTTCTACTTTTGTAGCACCGCCAATGTGGAGTCTACCTACACGTTAGTCAATCAAGAGGCAAGAATAACCGGTAAAGTAGAACAAGGGCCAAGGAATTCATACTTGAGATATGGAGGCAATGGCTTTAACTCCAAAGTGGGAGGCTCCTCAATTTAGGGCTTTGTTGGAGCAGTCTTCTGATTTTCAATATCCAAGAATAATTTTCGGGTTTCATAATTGTAAGACCCTATTCCTTGCAATGCATTCACATATTCCACATAGCCATATTTCTCCTTATCATCATCATCAAGGATAAGCAAAACCGTCTCAAAAGTATCATCAATATTCATTGTGGTACTAGCATCATCAATAATCACATCGGTCACCAAGTCCACAAATGGACAAACTTCATTGCTATTCGGTTATCTCATAGATTCGCACACATGGAAGACCTTTTCATCACCCATCCGGAAGGTGAGCTAACCAGCTTCCACATCAATAAGAGCCTTCCCCGTAGCAAGGAAAGGTTTATCCAAAATAATAGGCACCTCATAGTCCACTTCACAATCAAGAATCACAAAGTCCGCCGGGAGGATGAAATTATCAACACGAACCAACACATCATCACTAATACCAAATGGTCTCTTCATAGTATGATCCTCCATTTGTAACCTCATATATGTGGGTCTTTGTTGCCCAATTCCCAAAGTTTTGAACACTGAATAGGGCATCAAGTTGATACTTGTCCCAAGATCACAAAGAGCTTTTGCAAAGTCAGCACGTCCAATGGTGCAAGGGATTATGAAAGCACCCTGATCTTCCAATTTGGGATCCACTGAGTGCAAAATTGCACTTACTTGATGAGTCCTCTTTATAGTTTCACAATTCATCAACCTCTTCTTTGTTACCAAGTCCTTCATGAACTTTGCATAACCCGACATTTGCTCCAAAGCCTCAACCAATGGCACATTAATAGACAAACTCTTCATCATGTCAATGAAATTTTTGAATTAGTTATCGTAATTTTGCTTGTCAAGCCTTTGAGGATATGGAGGAGGACGCCTTTGCATTGGTGCCTTAGCCTTTGGCACTACCGGTTCCGGTATGTCAACAATGTTATCCCTAGAGGGGTTCACTTCTTCTTGAGTCACCTCCTTGTTGTCATCAATATTGATCCTCACTTCATCATTTGCTTGCACCTCACTATTTGGAATCTCATCTTCATGTATCATTTTCCCATCATCCATAATTTTCTTTTGACGTGAGGTGGTTGCATTCGCACCTTTTCCACTCCTTGTAGTAATGGCCATGGAATGTCCCGTGTTGTTCCCACCCTTTGGGTTCAACACCGTATCACTTGGTAGTACCCCATTAGGATGAGTGTTTAAAGCTTGCGAGATTTTCCCCAATTGAACTTCCAAATTGCTAATTGAAGTGTTGTGAGAGGCTAGTTGAGTATCGGAGTCGGAATTCTTCTCCATCATTTGTTTGAACATATTCTCAATTCCATCCATCTCATTTTTGGAAGAACTCGGACCTTGGGAAGGGTAAGGAGGCGGGTTGCTTGGTTGTTGATACATTGGGGGGCTTTGAAAACCCGACCCCGATTGTTGTTGTTGTTCCGCCCTCCTTCGTTGTTGCCTCCCCAATAACCTTGATTATTACCACTCCAATTTCCTTGATTATTTCGACCATTCCAATTACCTTGATTGTTTTGATTTTTCCAATTCCATTGACTATTACCGCCATTCCAATTACCTTGACTTTCTTGCGGTCACCATTGTTGTTGATTCGGCCCTTGATTGTTGTTTCTTTGCCCTTGGAAGTTGTTCACATTTTGTACTTCCTCATCTTGTTCATTGTATTGTCCATCTTGATCAATCCCACTACCATCTTGCACATAATTTTCAACACGGTTTTTAACTCCCTCCATTGCATTTACTTGCTTAGGACCTTGCACTTGTTGAAGTTGAGATTTGGCTAATTGATTCATCGTTGTAGTCCACTCAGAAATTGCTTTCCCATTATCATGCAACTCTTTGTGGAGGTGAATCACATCGTGATCACCTTGAGGAACATTTAATCTACTTTTCCTTGCCAATGAAGTATCCGCCATATCATCTAAGATCTCACAATCTTCCACATGGCTTTGTCATGAAATTTCCACCAGAAAGTTGGTTGACCACGCATTGATTGGTAATATTGACCCCCCTATAGAAAGTTTTTTGAATCATAGCCTCCGTCATGTCATTGTTTGGGAACTCTTTCACCATAGTTCGGTACCTCTCCCATATCTCATGCAAAGGCTCATTGGGTTCTTGTCTGAAAGCTAGAATCTCATCCCTAAGAGTCACCCTATGCCCAGGAGAAAAGAACTTAGAAATAAAATTTTCGGCCAATTCATCCCATGTACGGATAGAATGGTTGTGCAACCTCTCTAACCAATCCAAGGCCTTCCCCTGTAGAGAGAAAGGAAATAGCCACAACCATAAAGCATCCTCAGAGACGTTTTTCTGTTTACTCCCCCAGCAAGTGTCCACAAATGCCTTCACGTGTTTGTACGCATTTTGATTCGTAGCCCCGTTGAAGAATCCATGTTTATCTAACAAGGTGATCATAATATTTGTAAGTTTAAAGTTGCCCTCCCAAATGCGGGGCAGGACTATGGAACTTGCATACCCTTCATTCGGCAAGACCCGGTGTGGAGCCACTGTTGATGGAGGTGGGGTTGGAACGGAAACGTTTTCTTGAGGCGGCCGACCTCATTTATTTGCTTGAGGTTCAAGAGGAACCTCTTCAACCTGGTGATCATCCCCGGCATCCCCCAATAGCATGTTTCTGAGAGGATCATTGTTGTTGAGAGACATTGTGTCACCTACAATTGTTTCACAACAAAATAGTAACACAGAAGGAAAGGAAGACAAATCACACACAAAACCAAATATATAGCTAAATCTATTTTTAGCTCCCCGACAATAGCGCCAAAAATTGATCTCACAAAGTCAAACCTCAAATTGGGGTCGTGAAGTTGTTAATTTCAATAATAATTGCCTAAGTAGGAGTCGGGATCGAATCCACAGGGAGTGTAGATGGGATTAGTGGTATATATTTGGACTAAGCACATAAAGTGTCTAAGTTACACTTCCAATCTCTTGAGTTGATCCCAATTCCTTGTTGTCCAAGTTTTTCTAGATTAAGTCTCTCTTTCTCATAGACACTAAGTCAAATAGGCTTGAATCAATGTTTGCAACCATCAATTCTAAAATTATAGCAAGAACTAGGCTAAATATTACACACCCAACTATAAACATGACCTAAATCAAACACCCATTTGGTACCGACACTAGGGTTGGATCACAACCCTAGCTAGAAACTTAGCTACTCATAGTGGGTGATTGAAAAAATAAAGAAGAAAAGATGATTAAACTCATATTGAATGATAAACAGTTGAAAATCCAAAGTGAAATCAACAAGATATGATAAATTTTCCTAAAAGAGTAAAGAAAAACAACTACAAACTGTCAGGTATTCAAAACTTAACCTAATTTTATCAAAAAACAATATTTCTACACAGTTGAAATTTTGGGACAAAATTGCCCTTTCGGTGGTTCTGCGGTTGCACAATTCTGTGTGCGGTCTGCACAATTCTGTGTAAGGTCCTCACTTTGCTACAACTCTTGACAGGAGTGGGTTCTGCGGCCACACAATTCGAAACTGCGGCCGCATCCTTTGAGTTCTGCGGGCCACACAATTCTGAGTGCGGCCGCACATTTGATTACTGCGGCCGCATAATTATAGTGCGGTCCACACTTTACAAACTCTATGAACCTTGACATCTGCAGCCGCACAATTATTGTGCGGTCCGCACTTTACATTGGAGAACTGTAAAAAACATTTCATAATCTGCGACTGCAGACAATATTCTGGGTCTGCAGTTTAGCCTTTTTGCTTTATTTTTTGTCCTATTTTAAAAGTACTCCTTCTTGAGTTGAATTTCATCACTTTGGCTCATTTTCCAATATTCCTGCTAGTAAGCATATTTCATAAGATTTCGGGAATACCTTTAAATATTTTTGCACTAAAATGAAAGTCAAAAGACGAAAATAAGTAGTCAAAATCCCCACTTATCAGTGACTCGTCAAAGGAAAGAAATGAGAGTGTGGAATATGAAATACTGCCATTGTGCCATGAAAGAATAATCATATATATGGCCCAGAGAGCCAGTTAAATAATGATGTTGTAAGTGGTTAAAAGTACGAATGAAGCTATATATGATATGAAAGGATATGAGGTAAATGAAATATATATTTATGTTCCCTTTGTATGCAAATCAAAAATATTTTCCCCCTTATTTGGGATGAGATTGATGTGATAAAGTTATTCCCCTTATCTGGGATGAGATCAATGATAGAAAAGGACGATGTCTCACATGAGACGGCCTAGCCGATCGGGTCGTGATCGTACACCATGCCGCACACTTGGTGGTGACTGTATTAGAAATTGTTACTTAAATGATTATGGTTGATGTCTCACATGATACGACCTAGACAATTGGGTCATGATCGGACGTCATGCCACACACATGGTGGTGATTGTGCGGGAAAGTGAAATTTTTATTGTCGTTGATGTCTTCAAATAAGACGGCCTAGCCGATCGGGTTCTGATTGGACTCCGTGCTAGATTCACGATGTTGTATTTTCATAGAGATTGTGATTTTGCTTGAGATTGTAATAGTGGTTGATGTCTTCAAATAAGTTGGCCTACCCGATCGGGTAGTGATCGGACTCCGTGCCAAATTCACGGTGTTATTGTGAGGTTGGTTATGATGTGTGTATAATTGCGAACAATGGTATTGCGAGTAATGGTATTGTGAATAGTGCTATTGTGAACTGTGGTGAATTGGAGCTAAAGATCTTCTAACCAAAATTAATTTTATCTTCATATTTAGATTATTATTTTCACCGTCTTATTTTCGTACTCTGGAAAATTGTTATGTTTTAACTTGTCCTTTGGATATCATTCATTGTTGCTTGTTGTTTGCATGGTTGCCCCTTTCCTATATTGGGATTCTATTTTTAAGGAGGTCATTTATTCATACAGACTAGTGCTATTCGATGATACTAACGTCATTTTTGCCGGGAGCACTGCATTTTTAATTGATGCATGTAGTTCCATAGCAGGTGGCATTGATCATTGATAGCGGTTCACTCTCTTCCCAGCTGACTTTGTGAGCCCCACTTCATTTTGGGGTCATGTATCTTTTGTTCCTCATGTATTGTATTTGTGGTATTGCCGGGGCCTTGTTACCGGCACTATCATAGTTCTCTGTTGTATATGTTAGAGGCTCCATACACATAGTGTGGGTTGCGTACTGTTGTTGGGAAATTCAAATTGTTATGATGTATTTGAATCACTTGTTCCACGTCCTCTATGAAAGTGTATGTATTTTGAGACTTATAAATGGAGTAAATAATGGAAATGGAAATTGGGGTTGTTACTGAAATCCCCTTAGTGTTTAATTAATGAGATATATTTTCTATTTATTCATGGATGAATTTGGGTAGAAGGAAATCTAATTGGTTTTCTCGGCTGGGTTCACTCAGTTGAGCGCCAGTCGCGCTCCCCGATTTTGGAGCGTGACAAACTTGGTATCAGAGCCTAAGGTTTTAAAGTGTCCTAGGATGTCTCCGAGCCGTGTATAGTAGAATCCTTCTTATCGGTGTGTTGTAAACGACATCTATAATGAGGAGGCTACTCGGAAATTTAGGAATGTCACCCTTCTTTGATATTACAGATCGTGTGATAGAGCTCAAGATAGAGAGCTAATTTCCTCGTTATGTCTTCTTTTCAAGATAAGTAATCCAGGGTCGAAGCAATAAGGAGGGAATGACACCACCATTTAATTTGAGGGAGATTGAACAAGGGTTTGTTAGGAGACTGTATCGAGCCATGGAGTGATTGGAACAACTTGTTTCTAAGAGGAGTACCCTTGTTCCTATTAATGTCACTGCACCACCAGATCATGTGGTGAGAGCACCTAAGAAATGAAAGAAGGTTGTTGGTACCAATAAGCCGGAATGTTTGATTTTCAATAAGCACCACTTCGGTTTATGTTGGATCAATCTTGAAATATGTTATGGTTGTAGAAAGAGGGGGCACAAAGAAGAAAAAATACCCTAGGTTGGGTACACCCATCCCAGTCTGACCGATATGCAGGAAGGAACATTTTGCATCGCGTTGTGAGTATGCTCAGGAGCGTATTAGGGGTGGAAGGCTTGGGAAGATCCAAAGGACAACACAGAAACCCGGTACATAGATTGTTATTTTTGCCATGAAGGCTTGGAGGAAGAACAAGGTAAATGTTTATGATGTATGCAAAAAGGGTAAATATCAGGTTAGTTAGGCGAGTTAGTTTAATTGACCTCATCCTCGTTGCGTGAAGTGTATGAGATGGCATGCAGGAGTATTTCACTATGGTATCGATGTACGTTATGGATGTGGAGTCAAGGGGCATCGATTAAGTTATTTCCCTATCAACCTAAAATCACCATGTAGGTCACTGCTTGCTATATCATTATGAACAATGCAAAATTTTCGTTGTTGTATATGTACATCCATATTGAGGAGACTTCATGAACATAGTCTTAATCAAAACGGTGAATCACAAAATATTGAATGTACCTACTCTTTGACCGAGACGCATTATTCGTGAAGCCTCTTGATCAAAATTCTCTTATTTAAGACCTCTTGTGGAATTAAGTTCTATAATTATGTCCTTGAATTGAGTTATAACTGTAGGAATAATACTTCCCACTTGATTTTCTAAATTCTCAACAAGGGACTATACCTCATGAATTTCTTACAGAACCTTTTGATTTGAAAGAATAGCATCCGTTCTTTGTGACTATGCATGCACCATCGTAAAGTTTACCTATGTGGTATCAAATCCAATGTAAGGCAGCCTACTGTTGAGACCCTTCTTAAACCACTCTTCCTCTCGGTGTATGTGACTCATATGGTTTGAACACTCACTTTACCCCTATCATATGTGTACATGTTAGTTGAAACAGGTCACTTGTCTGAATAAAGTTTCTGAGAAATTTGAGATTTATCAAAAATTCGTCACATGAAGGTTCTGCTGTTTTCCCATCTCAGTATGACTTTCATGTCCACCTAAATTGTCTCACAATAAGTAGCTCACTTTGTTCCTAGTATTGTAGTTTCTTGTGAAGTGGCCTGGTATTACAACTTTAGAGTTATTATAGCAGGAACATGTCTAGCACATAGCAAAATGTTCATTTTCTCTAACCAATACATGATTTCATCCCAATAATAAGATGTCCTAGCTATACGGTTTCACTCGTGAAAGGTTGAAATCAAATGCTTTCAGATTTTGGCACATATCATGAGCATATTGATTTGAAAGACAAGTTTGTCACATCTCTAGTTCTCTCATATAGGATCAACTATTGGAAAGGGTTAATCTGCATGAATGATAATAATCTCCTAAGTGTGCGACTTCTTTTTCATCCTCATGGGCTTGTAGCATAGATTCCTTCTGTCAGTTAATGTTAAGAGCGTAATGAAATTTCATGTATTTTGAAACCCATGTCACATTCAGGGTGCCAGAATATTCACATTTCGAGTAAAACTGATTTTCCCCTACGCTCAAGTAGGAAACTGGTGTCACGTACTTGACTATTCATCCTTAAGTATTTCTATTATCGATATACTAGTTAACTCTATGCTTCATTTGCCAAATCAATGATGTCATCACAATGATTAATCATGTCAGCGTTATTAGTAGTAAGCTTCATGTCTCTTTGGATATATAACCTCATGAAATACTCTGCTCAGCACACTGATGGATTCTTCAATAATTCAAGCCCAATCTCGAACCTCGTTGATCCTCTTTATATTAAATCTATGAGAGTTGAAGGTTAAAACATGTCAAATAAGAAGCATCATTCCATGATCAAATATATTGGATCGGAAATTTTATCGTCATATTCATGCTAGCACATCTTAGAGTAATTGTTGAAGGTCGCCAAAGTTATAGTTTATGTGTTCGCATAGAGATTTAGAGTTGAAAAGGGTAAACATGTAATTATCAAGACTTTCTCCATGAAAATGTTAGGTGAATTGTTAAGGAAGGTGAAGTAGTTGTATTTCACATTAGGCCTTATGGAATCTTGAACGAAATAGGCCAAAATATGAGAATGATGTTTCCCCATCATTTCCCTCTCTGTACCCGGTGTTTCATGTGGCTGTGTATAAGAAGGTTGATAGAAATATTTTGTCAGTCGCCCAGTGGAAACTATAGAAGGTCAAATTAATGGGTAATTGGCTTATGAGAGGTACCTAATTGTAATTCTTGATTAAACAAGTCTGAAAGTTGAAAAATAAAGAGATTTCCTCTGTCAAGTGTTATGGTGAAGTCTGTGATTTGAGAAGGTCCCCTTGAAGGCTGAAAGTGTTGTGGAAAAAAAATATTTTCGCTTGGTTGTATAGAAAATGGTTGTGATTTGAAAGGTATTTTCTATGTGTATAATTTAAAAATGTGCAGTTCATGTCCAGATATCATTTTGATAATGCGGTGCCTGTAACACTGAGATTAGTGTTGTTGATATATATATATATATATTGTAATGCTTTGTCGAGTTGTGGATGTGTTGTTAGGGTGGTTTTGGTGATTCTCTGACAGGTGGATAGGCCCAGTTACAGAGGAGATTTTGCCAAAATTTCTAAAAAATTTGAGAGTTAGTCACCATTTGGGGGCTTGAGGAATGTGAGAAAAGAGATAAATTATGTTATGTATTTGGGGATGACTCTACTTCTCATTCAAGGACCAATGATCCTAAGCGGGGGAGAATGTAAGGCCCCGTAAAATTTCGTTAAGGAATTTAAGGTTTCGTGGTGCCAAGGTAGGCTCATGTGTTTGAAAATTATAGAAAACGAGCCACGGCGCGAAATTACTGGGTTGTACAATGCATTGGAGAGTTAGAGGTAAATTGTTGCAGAAAATGGCCTTTCTGCGATCGATTTTGCGACCACAAAATCACTCTGTGGATCTCATATCCGTCACGGAGTGAAGCAGAGAATTTGTAATTGAAACATCATTCTTCGGCCGCATAATGATTGTGTTGTCGCAAAAGTGATTATGCTATTGCACAATTGATTGCAAAATGATTCTGCTATAGTAAAATCAATTATGCTGCCCATTAAACGATTCTGCTATAGCACAATTGCACCACATAATTTACTTCGGGGATTATTTTTGGCAATTTTCATATCCGATCCAATTTTGATATAAGGCCTTAGGGGGTCATTTTAGAAGGTAAAATCTGAACTTTTTAGAGAGGAGAGAGCTATCTTAGAGAGAGAGAAAGAGAATACCTAGCTATTTTGTTCATTAATTCTTGCTTAAGGCTTGAAGATTTCACAAGATCTTCATGTAATACGTAAGATTCTACTCCTTAGCCCTAAATTTTGGGATTTGGATTAAAAGTAGGTCATGAGAAGTATGATTCTTGGGTGAGAGTATTATGTATAAATATATGTACAAATAAGGTTTGTGGGAAGATTGTTGAGCTCAAATGGATAAATATTAGGCTGTGAAGTGAATGAACTCTTGTGGAAGAACCTTGTAACTAATTTGAACACCTAGTGTTTGATGAAATGCTTAAGTAAGGTGAAACCATGAATATCTTCCTCATTTGTTTACTTCTGTTACGTTTCTAAATAGATTGAAGTTGCTGGAATTTTCGGAACATCGTAGTAATGTAAGGAAAGCTCAAGAAAGCTATGTTGGCTAAACTTCTCTTTTAGAATTGAATCCCACGGTATTCATGAAATTTATGTAACTCCCGAGTTGTTCATTATAAAATTGGCTATTCTGAATAAGCTAGTGTTGAAAGATATATGTTCAATATTTATTATGAATAAGCAAAGTGTCGAGAATTATGTATTCAAAACGTGTTCTGAATGTTCCTATCGCGTTATGTTATCTTTTGGGGAAGTGTGCAATAACTATATGGGTATTAAAATGCTATGTCTTTGAGTCGTGTTTCAAATTAAGGTAATGATGCCAAATTGTGTGAGAATATCTCAATATGCTTAAGACTCTTAATTTCTCATATGTGTACCTAAAGTCTTGATTGGAAATGTCTTATTGTTGATAAAATATAAAGATGTTTCGAAGTGAATAAGTGAGTTGGGGATATAAAGTGTCCAACGTGCGAAGAAATAAAGTTGTACTTGTGGCCAACAGTGCTGATGAAATGAAATGATTGGTGTGAGAAAGGTTATGAAATAAGCCTTGATTCAAGTGTTTTAAATGACTTTGAAAATAGATTTGCCTAAAAGCTTATATACTCAAGTCATGCCCAAATGTGGTTGTTTACTTGTAAGTATTCCCAAAGTATTTTGAGCTCTTACATATTCATGAGTTGAAATTGTGTATTGCCCTATTTGGGGAAAAGTATTTCAAGAATAAATTGTGTGTTGCTTGTTTATGATTTTAACTTGCGCTTCGATTGCCAATCATTTTACTCCATTTATTGGAAAGAAATATATTGTGTTTAAAGTCGTTATTTCTAATGAATTTAAAGTTGTGATTTCTAGAATTTTCTATATATTGATATTTATGATGATGACCCATGAAAGGAAAGAAATGAAAGTGTGGAATATGAAATACGGCCATTGTGCCATGAAAGAAGAATTATATATATGGCCTAGGGAGCCAATGAAATAATGATATTATAAGTCGTTAAAAGTACCAATGAAGCTATATAGAATATGAAAGGATATGAGGTAAATGAAATCTGTATTTATGTTTCCTTTGTATGCAAATCAAAAAAAAATTTCCCGTTATTTGGGATGAGATTGGTGTGATAAAGTTATTCCCCTTATTTGGGATGAGATTCATGATATAAAAAGATGATGTCTCACATGAGATGGCTTATCCGATCGGGTCGTGATCGGAACATGCCGTACACATGGTGGTGACTGCATTAAAAATTATAATTGAAATTATGATTGTGGTTGATGTCTCACATGAGACGCCCTAGCTGATCGGGTCGTGATCGGACGCCATACCGCACACATGGTGGTGATTGTGCTGGAAATTTTAATTGAAATTTTAATTGTCATTGATGTCTTCAAATAAGACGGCCTAGCCGATCGGGTCGTGATCAGACTCCGTGCTAGATTCACGATGATGTATTTGCACAAAGGTTGTGATTGTGCTTGAGATTGTGATTGTGGTTAATGTCTTCAAATAAGATGGCCTAGCCGATCGGGTCGTGATCAGACTCTGTGCCAAATTCACCTTGGTATTGTGAAGTTGGTTATGATGTGTGTATATTGTGAATGATGGAATTGTGAAAATTGGCATTGTGAATAGTGGTATTTTAAACTGTGGTGAATCGAAACTAAAGATCTTCTAACCAAAAGTAATATTATCTTCATATTTCTATTATCATTTTCACCGTCTTATTTTTGCATTCTGGAAAATTGTTATATTTTAACTTGGACTTTGGATGTCATTGATTGTTGCTTGTAGTTTGCATGGTTGCCCCTTTCTTATATTGACATTCTATTTTGAAAGAGGATGTTTAGTCATACATAATAGTGCAATTCTACGGTATTAACATCCCTTTTGCTAGGGCACTGCATCATTAATGGATGCAGGTGGTTCCACAGCAGGCGACATTGATCAGTGATAGCGGTACACTCTCTTCCTAGTTGACTTGGTGAGCCCCACTTCATTTCGGCATCATGTATCTTCTGTTCTTCATGTATTGTGTTTGAGGTATTTCCGGGGCATTGTTGCCTGCACTACAATGTTCTCTGTTGTATCTGTTAGAGGCTCCGTAGACATAGTGTGCGTTGTGTACTAGTGTTGGGAAAGTCAAATTTTCATGATGTATTTTAATCACTTGTTCCACGTCTGCTATGAAAGTGTATGTATTTTGAGACTTATAAATGGAATAAATAATGGAAATGGAAATTGGGGTTGTTAATTAAATCCTCCCAGTGTTTAATTAATGATATATATTTTCTCTTTATTCATGGATGAATTTGGGTAGAAGGATCCGGGTTCACTCAGTTGAGCGCTGGTTGCGCTCCTCAAGGTTGGGGCGTGAAATATTAGAAAATTAATGAGATAGTATAGGGAGAGGAATTGGGCTTTCATATAGTGTTCATCGACTTAGAAAAGGTCTATGATAAAGTCCCGATGAAGGTCCTATGCAGATGTTTGCTAGAGGTGTATATGTGGCTTACATTAGGGCGATTGAAGACATGCATGATGGAGCTATGACCCGGGGTGAGGACAATATGAAGGGACTCAGATCACTTTCCGGTGATGATATGGTTGCACCAAGGTCCGACACTCAACCTTTTTTGTTTGCCCTGGCAATGGACATACTAACACGCCACATCCAAGAGGAGGTGCCATGGTGCACGTTATTTGCAGACGGCATTGTATTTCTTGGCATGGCGAAAGGCGATGTTAACACGAGGTTAGAGTTGTAGAGGCAGACAATCGAGTCTAAAGGTTTCAAGTTGAGTAGGACTAAGACGGAATACTTGGAGTGTATGTTTAGTGGGGCGACTCTAGCAGTGGAAGAAGAGGCGAGGATGGATTCACAAGTCATCCTCAATGAGAGGAAGTTTTAAGTACCTTAGGAGTATTATACAGTGGAATGGGGAGATCGACGAAGATGTCACACACTGTATTGGGGAAGGATAGATAAAATGGAGACTTGCTTCCGGTGTTTGTATGATAAGAAGGTACCAGCAAAACGTAAAGGTAAGTTATACAGAATGGTGGTCAGGCCGACTAAATTGTATGGGGTAGAGTGTTGGCCAGTCAAGATCTCCCATTTTCAGAAGATGAAGGTAGCAGAGATGATGATGTTAAGATGGATGTGTGTGCACACAAGGCTAGATAAGATTAGGAACGAAGTTATTCGGGACAAGATGGGTGTGGCTCCTATTGTGGACAAGATGAAGGAAGCACGACTTAGATGGGTTGGGAATGTGAGAAGGAAGATCATAGATGACCTAGTCATGAGGTGTGACATGTTGACATTGGAACGCCTAAAGTGGGGTAGATGTAGGACGAAGAAGAATTAGAGAGAGGTGATTAGGCGCAACTTCAGCTGACCGAGGACATGAATCTTGATATGAAGGTGTGGAGGTCGAGGATTGGGGTAGTAGGTTAGTTAGCTCAGTGTTATCCTTGTTCATATCAGTAGTATTAATATGTACTTTCGTATTCTATTGGTATTAGATTTCTATGACTATCTGTTGTTTCTCTCATTTCAGTCATCTTACTTATCTAGTTGTTATTTATGCTGATTTTACATGGCTCCTCGTTGTTGTGCTTCTTGTTTTTTCCTTCAATAATGTGATACTTATGCTTTCCCGAGTCGAGGTTCTATTGGAAACAACCTCTCTACCTCAACAAGGTAGGCGTAAATCACTACCCTCCCCAGACATCATTATGTGGGATTATACTGGGTTTGTTGTTGTTGGTTAGCATAGAAAACAAAGATATAAACTAAAATGTTTGGATGGATTACAACCCTAAGAATAATCCAAATAATGAAAAAAGCAATAAAATAAACTACCAAGACCATCTGGAGCAATGAACTGTACACTTGCACAGCTAGGGCCTTCAACAACTTGGACCATGTTGACCCCACATACCATATCCTTGAGACATTGTCATATTTCTTCAATAATTTTCTGAGCAGAAGGATCCTGGATCTATTCAAGTCGTGGCTTAACAAAAAAGCAAGAAACGTGAGAAACTGGCCTTGGTAGAGTCCAACCATTCTTCTTATGCTGTTTGGCCCATTTCCTATCGAATTTAGTTGGCTTGAATTGAGTCTGAAGGTGTCCTAATTTCTTAAAGGAGAAGTAGTATCCACAATTTCTTACAATGATGCCCCCAAACCTTTTCCTGGTTGATAACCATTCTTCAATAATTGTGTTTCCACCATGACCGCAGTGGATGAGAGACGGGGTTGCAGAATGGGCTTTCATTCCATGAATTGATCATCTATCGCTACCTCAAATGTTTGATATACAATGGATTCACGACCTTCCCTGGCCTAAAAACATAGGATTGAAGGATCTCCTTAAATTGAAAGATCAGCTTACATATGAACGATAATTTCCTGCTTGTTGTATTCAACTTGACCACTTAGTGCAGAGTAGAGGGAATAGACCGAGGCATGTGGATCCATGGTTTCCCTAAGAGAAAATTGTTGGAGGCGTCCATGTCCAACACTTGGAAAGTAATCTCGAAATCGATAGGTCCAATTGTCAAGATAAGATCAATCTCGTCAATGGGGTCTCTTTTTGTGCCGTCAAAAGCATAGAGACACACATTTTTGGTTTGGATCCTATTGGTGTTGATTTTCAGATTCTGTAGAGCTGAGAGGGGACAAATGTCTACACTTGGTCCTTCATCAATCATGACTTTTTTCACATAATGCCCCTCACATTTGACGGTTAGGTGCAAAGCCTTGTGGTCCTCAACCCCTTCTGCAGGCAACTCATCATCACTAAAAATGATTCTGTTTACTTTTGATAATCTATTGGCCACATTCTCTAATTGGTTCACTATTGTCTTTTCTGAGACATATGCCTTGTTTAAGATTTTGATCAACACACTAAGGTGATATTTAGTGTGCAAAATCTTAGAGATCAAGGATATCTAGGTAGGAGTTTTCCTCAACTGATCAACGATGGAGTAGTCTTGAACTTTTATCTTTATTCAGAAACTCCTCGGCCTTTTCCTCAGTGACATGATTTTTCACTGCATTTGATTGTTGCTGGTTTGTTTGGATTTTTTAGTTCTTCAGGTGCATAACACCTTCCAAAGCGAGTTAGACCCCCATATATGTGGCTTCAAATCTCTCCTTAAGGTTATAGGTCACCACAAGTCTATTTTTAACTCTATGGGATAGCTTTTGTGTTTGTTACTTGAAACTGTGCAATAAGCCGAATCACAAGTGGTTCTATTATCTTTCTCTATCCCTTTTGATTTGGAATAATCTTTTGAAGGACACCAGGAGTGTAAAACTTCTAACCGCCCAACAAAGCTTCAATCTTCTTTATGATCCCAGGAACATAAAGAATCGATCTTTCTGTTCGGTTCATACTAGCAACTCACCTATCACAATCAACTGTTCCACTTGAGGTGGGTTTACCATCACTTCTGCCTTTTTCTTGCGGCTATAATGACCGTTACTATTTTTTCATTTTTCATTTAGTTCTCATCATCATTGATCGTTCCTATGAAATATGCATTATTACGTGCCGATAATGGGTTGTTGGTAACATTAGTCTGCTCATTTGTCACAATAAGCATTTTCTCATCAATCAGTTTTTCTATTGCCTTCTTCAGAGTCCTATAATTTTTAGTACTACACCTCGGGGCACCGCAATGATATCCCCATATTGCATCAACCTGGAAACCTAGGGAATGGTGATTTACCTGATGTTGTGGAATGGGCCTGATCACATGCATCTTTTGGAATTTTTGAAATGTATTGGAGTATTCTTTTGCAAATAGAATACACTTTTCACTATCCCCCTGTCCCCATCCATAATCCTATCTAGGACGAGGATTTGGTGCTTGAAAATTCAGATATTGTGGACGGGATTGTATGACACCTAAAAGTTTTAATTTTATAGGCGAGAATTCCTTGGAGCCACTGCCTGCACTTATTGGTTGGGATCTCGGACATATGGTTATGCACTGAATGCTGCATACTGTGGTGGAATAATAGAATATTGGGAGTATTGAGGTGAATAATAATGCTAAGGAGAATTGAATTTTCCTTGTTGGAATTGTACAGATGGATGAGCCACCCCTCTTCTAACCTCTCTAGACCCTGACACCATCATGGATCCTTCGTCTCTCTTCTTTCTACTTGCTAGACTACATTGCTTGGGTAGTGGCTTTAAGAGGCGCTTGGCTTACAGTTTTTCCTGACTTTAGGCCATTTTATACTATTTCTTTGATACTAATTGCTTCAAATGAAGGCTTTCCAAGTGCGTTCATCATGTGCTAGAAATATTCAGTCTCTTAAGCATGGAGAAGATAATCAATCATTTTAGTCTCCTTAATTTGTGGCCTAACCCTGACAACCAGCTCTCTCCACTTGATTACATACTCTTTGAAATGTTTAATGAGTTTCTTGTTCATGTTAGTCAGCGTAGAACGATCTGGTACAATGTTGATGTTATACCGGAACTGCTGAAAAAAGTGTTTGGCCATGTCATCCCGGATGTATCAGTTGTAAGCATATTGGTCATTTAACCATTCTAAGGCTATTCCTTTTAAGCTTTCACCAACGTAGGCCACATGTAGCTATTATTTACTGTCATCAACCCTTAACCAATTGAAATAATTTTTTAAGTGGGCAACGAGATCACCACGTCGATCGTACTTCTTAAACTTAGGGGTCTTAAATCCTGGTGGAAAATGGATGTGGGGAATTATGCACAAGTCATTGAACGATATGCTTTTGTGACCATCCTATCATTGCATGTTCCTTATGTTTTGCTCCAGCTCTTTATTATTCTTACCATCTCCTCTTGTTCTGCTTTCCAATCGAAATTTTAATCTCCATAGGGAACCCAAATTGAGGAATGGGCTGATATGAATCCGAAGCCTTGAAGGTCAACTCATGTGAGTTGTATTGGCCTTGAGGAGCAACAAACTATGGTTCATTCTTGGACCTTGCACCGGTGCGGGTTGTAAGATAGTATATAACGGTGCAGTCGTAGTGAGACTTAGAGTGGCTCTTAGGGGTATGCCTTAAGGGCCCACAACAGAAGTCCCAACTAGACTAGTGAAATTTGCGTATGGGCCAAACCCATCTGAGTATAATAGATCAGGCAACAAGACCTGAGTGGAGTTAGTTCATTGAAAGGGATGTAACTTCTAGGAACCTAGAAATAAGACGATGTGATTCTTGACTACTGGCCCATGCTTTCTACATTTGTGACAATTTCTACTTTAGCATCCGGTTTTCCTCAATTGCAGCAGACACTTGAGGAGTCATTTTCCCTGGGTCATCCTCAATACTGACAATCGGAATTTTTTTTGCCATCCGTACACTTTTTTTTGATCTTGTAAGATAAGAATGAAATAACAATGCACCATAAACTAACCACCTTAAGCTTATTAGATTTTCAAAAATAGCAAATATGATAGGGTTATTATTTTACGGATTATAATCACATATTGTATGTCATGTACCTAATGATATTTCTTGTGTTTAGAATGAGCTTGGAAGGCTTCATGTTTCATCCTCACTTATTTAGGTGAAACCATTTATCATTGCTACTCTTATTTTCCTTCTCTCATTTTTTTCCTTTTTGGTTGGTCTTTTATTTCTCTATTTGGCTCTCTCACTTTTTATAATTTTGAGGGTGGTTTGATTGAACCCTTTGGCGTATGCCTATGTATGTGCTTACGAATCAGATTATCACGTGGTTCAAGAAAAGTGGCCACTTGATTAGTTTTTGTAAATATTTAAAAAACATAAAAAAACTTTTTTGGTTCAGTTTCAATTTTTCAAAAAAAAAAAAATCTTTTTCATTGCTTCTCGATATTTTCTCTTTTATACAAGGACTCAAATAAATAAATATATAAAAGACGCAATAAAAAAGAAGAAAGACTCGAAAAGACACAGAATAAAAAAATTAAAAATGAAACAAATTAGAATAAGATAAAAAACCTATTGGCTGCTCTGGGAGATCATCAATGGTTTGCTTCAGAGGACCTTGGCCTCTACTCTCCTCATAAATCATACTTTTTTTGGAATACTGCTGGAAAATGTGGAACAAGGGAACGTGCCTGTCGACTAACTCTCTCATCGTCTGGGCGATGGTTCTAATCATGAACATATGTCGCTTTCTCTACCAACTGAAGCACTTGCTCCTTTACCTTCCTAATGTTTACATGGAAATTCTACAACCCACGTCTTATAACTGTTGATTGTGTGTCTCATACCAACCCACATTCCTCATATGTCTCAAAATTGTTGTTTAATATACCTTACTCATTCATCCATTGTCTTTGCTCCGCCTCAAAGTTCTTATATTGATGGCCAACGTTGTTCCTTCTCATTATTCAAAGTGTGCCTAGAGCTGAGCCTGGGAGTGCACCCAATATTCCCTCTCTGTCTCTCTCTCTCTCTCTCTATATATATATATATATATATATATATATATAATTATAATTTCCCCTTCTCTTTATTAAACTCAACTTGTTGTTGGTGCATGGCCTCTTCGATGATGTAAAAGTCTTCTTTTAGTTTATGGACTTTGAAGCTTTATCCCCTCTCAATTATTTGAGCCAACCAAATCCTATCTTCCATTTCTTCCTCAAGCCGGCCACCTCTCTTTGTGCATCCCTCTAATATTCTTCCATGACTTGTAAGTCAAATTTATAATCATTCTCAAATTTGAATGGATTTGGATGATTCTTTCTTGATGTTAGTTGTAGTATTTTTAACATTTGGATTAGATATTTGGACTTGTTGGTATAATTGGACTAGGTCTCGGGAGGCACATGTGTGTTTCGGGATAGATCGGGCCATTTCGGGGTTGCTTGGCTTTTCTGGTACTCGTGCATCGCACCTATGAGAGTGGTTGCAGAGATGTGAAGTTGTACTCATGGTGCACTATTCTCAAAAGTGCATGTTAGTCATGCTGGGGGAATGCCATAGATGCAGGGATTTTTATCGCATCTGCAAGACTACATCTTTGAAAGATGGGCTGCAGATGCTAGGCTTTCTCAGCTCAGTATGCAATGCAGATACGTAATATTGGTAGCACATGTGGTGCCGCTTCTGCGAAAACTTGATAGAAAAATTGAGGTTGGCATGTAGGCTGGGAGTTTATAGAAGAAAATGTGAGGTCGCAGAAGCAACGTTGCACTGCGGCTTAGTGAGCGCAGGTTGGAGGATGCCAGTTAAGGGTATATTTTTGAGAGTTACGCTCATTTTTACCTATTTTGTGTGTTGGATCTCGGTAAAAGGATATTATGGTAGGGAATTTCACTATAGTTTTGAGGGTAAGTAATTCCTACTTGAATTTGATTAAATATCTTGTTTCCCAATGGATTTATACACTTAGATTAAGGAATTTGAAAGAGAAAGTTTTGGATTTTTTTTTCTACAATTTAAGAGAGTGTAAATTGGTAATTTGGGAGTCGATATCGAGTCAATTTTGGATTCTAAAAATATATTTTTACTCGTGGTGTTATGGGTATTCGGGATCTATGCCTTTACTCAGGTTTTGACCATGTGGGAACTGGGTTGACTTTCGTTGACTTTTGTGATTGATTAAAGATTGAAGCTTTATTATTTGGAATGGGTTCCTATGGCTTTGTTTGACGTTATTGAGTTGTGTTTGGCTAAATTCAATTCATTTGGTGTTCGATTTGAATGGAAAGGCAGTTGTTGATTGATTAAAGCTTGTCGGGCGGAGGTAAGTCTCTTGCCTATCCTTGTAAGACGGAATTCTCCCCATATGTTATCTATTTGCTTCTTCTCGCTAGGTTATGATCATATCCAGCAATGTTTGTCTTATATTATTCGTTGTTTGGAATAAGTGAATTTATTATTCTTGTTTCGCTAATTCTATGACTACGTGATGAGTTGTAATTTTGACTTAGAAGCATGCTTAAGGTTATGACTTGTTGAATTAGGCCTAAATAATTGTTTACCATATTGAGTTCTCTGTTGATCCGTAATCATAAGCTTGTCTTATTGATTCATTATTTGGCGGTTACATGTCTTAATCTATTCATGTAAATATTATGAAAAGATAGTTGAATATGAAATTGTGGATTGAATTAAATTGCATGATTGGCCATAGACATCTTTTAGCCATATGGGCTTTTATCCGTATTTCTATTGTTATAATATGGTGCATTTATTTATATTGCCTAATACATATGTTCATGAGTTGGAGAGTTGAATATTGTAAAAAAGATGAGAATTTTGGCACAACAGACACTATGGGAAGCTATTGATTATTGATGATGTTGTGTGGATCAGGTTGCACTGCAACTGTAATATATGTGGATCGAATTGCACGCCACAACGATATATCATAATAACTAGTGAATCATGGAACTTGGATATGGTACTTTCCCTCCGGAGTCTAGTGATTTTCTATATTACTTTGGGCCCTATGAGTGCAGACACTTAGATTGGTGCTAGTTTGGACATTTGGCCGGTGTCGTCTATATATACAGATTTTTGTGTGTGTCTGTGAGATAGAGAGAGAGACTATTGGCTGACTCTTATTGTGATTGGGAAAGAACTGAGATAACTGATATTGTGCTATTCCCCTTGTTTGAGCATGCATCGGTATCTTAGACTCATGTAGTGGATTTTATATTATATGTGATCGCCGATTGACTCGTATCATGATATGGAAAGAACAAGATAGGTTTTTGTATTCGATCTCATTGTTTGAAAATCATGTCTAAATTTCAGCTTTACTGAGTTACTACTGGCAGACTCGAGTGATGATATCATTCTTTATTCCATGTTCTATTTATGCTTCATATACTTATTAAGCTATTAGTAAGTGTCAGAGTCGACCCCTTGCCACTACTTCTTTAAGGTAAGACTTGATACTTATTGAGTATCGTAGTTTTGTACTCATACTACACTTATGCATATTTTGTGCAGGTTCTGAGACCGGTATTTGCAGTACGCTTTGAGCTGAGGAAGAGTGTGTTATTGCAGATTTTGTGGTGAGCTTCTTGGTCTGATCTGCAGCACATGGAGTCCCTATTCCATGCTTATCTATTTTTGTCTATGCATTAATTATTCGGACATATATTTTTATTCAGTTGATTACAAATACTCTTATTAGATGCTCGTAATGTAATGACACCGGGTTTTGGGTGTTTGTTCGACTGTTGCGGTCATGTTTAGTCCCTGTCATTTATTATACATTTATGTTATTGACTCGAGATTTATTTTCACATTGGTTATTTATATCATGAGACAATTAATGACTTAATAATTGGATTCTATTGATGTTGTTGAGTGTTCTCTTGCCTAGCAAGCGGGTTATGAACCATCACGGCCTTTGGTGGGATTTTTGAATTGTGATAAGGTGGTATCAGAGTTCCAGGTTCTAAAGATCTCACTAATCACAAACATTCCTAGTAAAGTCTTTTAGATTGATACAGGGACATCAGTATATATCTGCGAGAGGCTATACAGCTTTAGGAACTTTCTCTTTCTTGATTCCTTATTGTAGGACTTTATTCGACTTGAAGCCTATATTTCCTTCCTACCCTTTCGTACACGATGTTGAGTACTTGATATGCATTGGGCACCGATAAGTTGTGATGATGCTACAGATGTGGCGTATATGTTTCTTTTCCTGTGTTATGAGGCTAGACTACTATCATCGCCTTGTGGAGGGGTGTTCAATCATTTCAATCTAGTGTTGATGTTGTCCACAGGTTCAAGGCTATACATAGTGTATTGTGATGCTTCATGCATTGATTTTCACGTGTTGTTGGTGCAGAATAGTAAGGTGATTGCTTATGTGTCGTAGTAGTGGAGCCTTGTGAGAAGGATTATTCGGTTCATGATTTGGAGTTAGGCATTTGTTCCAGTGGATGAGAGTCATTTGGATATGGATGTTCCTGTTTCGGACAATAGATTTGCGAGGTTGGGTATTTTTGAGCTTAGTTGAGTTCTCGCTTCTGTCGATGTGCAGACATCCTTGTTTGAGTATATTAAGGCTCGTCAGTATGATGGTCTCCATTTGCTTGTCCTTAGGGACACAGTGCTGCGAGCTGGTGCTTAGGAGACGGTCATTGGAAATGATGGTGTACTGCAATTTTAGGGACGAATTGTGTTCCTAGTGTTGATGGATTTAGTGATTCGATCCCTGAGGAGATTCATAATATGAAGTATTCTATTCAATCGAGTGTTAAAGTTATGTATAGCGGTTTGAAACAGTATATGGGTTTTGGTGGTAGGGAAGTGTGAATGACTTTTAAGGAGTTTCTAATTGGTTTGAGATTTTATATGAGGTATCTGTGGATTCTCGGCTTTGCGTGTGACTAGGGATTTGATATTTGTGTTGGGTTGTGAACTTGGATATTTTTATGTCTTTATTGGTTGTGCAAGGATTATTTGAGAGATGGAAGAACTAAATTTTGATTCATAGAAGGTCTCTTCAGAGTACGCAGTTTGTTTTAAGGTACTATTGGGTGCATGAGAGGAAATAAAGTGGCTTATGGGTCTTTCAACGATGCTGTTTCATGTTGGGATCACTTGGGATTAATTTTGATTAAGGTTCAAAGTGTATTGAAAGAGAGTGGTGCTTCTCTGAAGGCGGGTCATGAGTAATCTGAAGAAGTTGGGTGAGCCTAGTAGTGGCTTGGATCAACAAGGTAGTAGAAATGATTGGTTCCTTTGGTATGAAAGTTCCTTGCAGGTGATTTTATGGCAATACTTTTGGGGTTGGAAGTCTGTGTGATTTGATTGATTTAGAGGGATTCTGTTATAAGGACTTGGTTATGTGCAAATGGGTTCCAAAGAGTTTGCGATGGTTTTGACCACGACTTGCGATGATGTCTTCTACATGCATGGGAAATTTGTTGCGTGTTGTTATTTTCTTCTAAAAAAGTTTAAGTGGAAGGTTTCTGATCGACGACATGTGTACCTTATTCGTGTTTAGAATTGATAATGGGATTCTCGTATTTTCATATAATATCATGATAGATGCGGTGAGTTGATTCTTAATTGGGATTGAATGAACTACGTTGCGGTCCAGTTTTGAAGGGAATGTTAGGAGTTCTAAATATTTTACGATTCAAAATTCAACCAAAGGTCGTGATAGCACCCAACTCGCTCTATAATCAAGCTAACATAATAACAATCATAATTCCAAAGCAGATTAACCAAATAATAATCAATAGTATGATAAGATATCTTGCATTAGGGGAGATGCTCGCTTGTAGGGCCCGGCCTGCTTCCTGCCCGAAAGCATATAGAGGTAATCTCAAACCAGTAACATTGATAGAATATCTGAGGCCGGGTTTAAACATGACCATAACTGTCTACACAACCAAAACCCAGATGTCACAACCATGACAAGCATCTAACAAGAGTAAGAGTGTATAAACTAAGTAACAAATGTCTATTTGATAGGAAATAGATAGAAAAAATAGAAAGTAGGGAGGGGGACTCCATGTGTTCCCGATCGAGGAAATAGGGCATTTCCACGAAGTCTCCTCTAGATCCTTTATTCAGCTTGATGAGCACCACCAGAACGAAACTCAGAACCAGCACAAACTGTGCATAAGTGTAGTATGAGTGCAAACCATGGTGCCCAGTAAGTAGCAAGTCTACCCTCGAAGAATTAGTGAAGAGGGGTCGATATCAACACTCACAATACAACAACTACAACAACAAACCAAGTATAATGCCAGAAGTGGGGTCTAGTGAGGGTAGTGTGTACGTATACCTTATCCTTACCTTAAGGGTAAAAAGGTTGTTACCGATAGACCCTCGGCTCAAGGAATGATGAAAAGAAAGCAAAAGAAACAAGAAGTAACAACAACAAAATATTAAGAAAACAATTGTAATGAGAAACATGTAGTAATAAAGATTTTCCATTAATAGAATACAAGAAAAACTACTAATACTACTGGTGTAGGGAACACACACACACAAAAAACTACCTACTAACCTTCAACCCTAATTCTCGACACTCATTATCAATCCAAAAAATCAGGTGAAAGATAGTAATATAAAGAGTAAAGAATGATACCATCAGATGAGTACAAAAGCTCAAGAAATACAGTTCATACAAAATTTAAGGCATGCTTTACAGATGAAGAGGTCAAATAAGATATAAACACCTCACATTCTCACCTCGATACATGATACATGTCATCAACTCTTATTCCAACTCACTGCACGAGTCTAAAAAAATACACATATTTGCATGCTCAGGATCATATTCTCAACATCTCATAGCACAAATCCATGTGCCTAACACAAATCATGTGTCCAACAAGCACCAAAAGAATCACGGGTTTCTATGCTCACAGGGCCAAAGGTAACATAGGTAATCACATGAATCTAGAGGCACGGATCCATATTCAAGCGTCGATCATTTTACATTAATGATCAATAACCAATAATCAATATCCGCTCAAATGTCTGTGGTGCAAAAATTATAAGAAAGCATTGGACAATAACAACAAGAATGCGGATAAAAGTCATATGACTAGAATATGGCTATGGCTAATCATATAAGTCCATTTGTCACAACGGATCATTAACTATTTAAGCATGCTCGGTCTAATTGTATCATATAACCAGAGTCAATTAAGCAATATACGAACCAAATCATGGAGAAAATAAGACAAGTGCATTACTACTAATTAATAATAGAGCCCAATATGTCAAAACAAATCCTTTATGCTCAAATCAATGAAAAATACATCCACCCGGTAATAGCAAATAGGTCACTTATTTGGAGAATTCCCTCTTACAATGATAGACAAGAAACGCACATCCGCCCGGTAATAGCTTCAACCTTCAAAAATAGACATCCCTGTCAAATCAACCACCAAATGACTGGGATCTAGTAAAAAACAACTCAATAACGACAATCAAAGCCATACGAGTCAATACCAAACAATAAAGTTCCAATATTTAATCAAATACCCAAAAGTCAATAAAATTCAACTAGGCCCACATTGTCAAAACACGAGTGAAGGGGCAGATCTCGACTACCTATAACTCCACAAGTCCAAATGTATGATTAGATTCCAAAATCGAATCTTAATCACCCTCAAAACACCAAAATTCATCCTCTTAAGTTGCAGACAAAAACATCAATTTTCTCTTCAAAACTTATGATTAAAGTGTATAAATCCATGGGGATTTAAAATATATATTCAAATCCAAGTGAAGATTCTTACCCACAAAGTAGGGATGCAAATCTCCTTTAAAATAACCTCTTACCGAACTCCAAAACTCTCATGAAAAAAGAACTACTAACTCGATTTAAACCTTCCTATCAGGCATCCTCGCAACCTCTCGCATCTGCGAGCTTCCCTAAGGCTGCCAACCCTCACACCTATGCTACACCTGCCGCTTCTACGGCCTCGCAGGTGCGACCTATCTTTGTTCATGCGGAATCACATGTGCCATGATCCTAGTCGCAGATGTGAACTTCCTGCCCTCAACCTTCTACAAATGCGTTGGAAGGCCTCGCACCTGCGCCCAAAATATTTTGCAAGTGCGGCACACCAACACCAAACCTGCCAACTATCAACAAAATGATATTTGCAACACACCTAAGCCTCCTGGAACCCCGTCCAATCATACCAAAAAGTTCAAAGACCTAATCCAAACTTATCCAAATTCTTAAAAGATCACAAATCACATCAAAACCAAGAACTGACAATCAGAATCAATCTCTTAACTTTCAATTTTCTATCTTCGTCAAACATGTCTGGATCATGCCTAATCATTCCGTATTCCAACCAAACTTTGCACATAAGTTTCAATAAACCAAATGAACCTAACAAAAATCTCGGACTATCAACCAGACCCCGATAACACCAAAATCAACTCCCGGTCAAACCTATGAACTCTCCAAACCTTGAAATTGCCAACTTTCAGCATATAGAGACAAAACCTTCTAGGAACCTCCAAATCCAAAATTCTGACATAAGCCTAAGTCCAAAATCACCATACGAAGCTATTGGAATCATCAAATCTTGATCCCGAGGTTGTTTACTCAAAAGTCAAAACTTGGTAAACTCTAGCAACATAAGCGTCCAAAATGAGACTAAGTGTCCCAAGTCACTTCCATACCTTTCCAAAAACAAAACCAACCAACCCCTGCAAGTTGTAAAATAACAAGAAAACATATGGGTAGCAAATAGGGCACAAATACATAAAATGACCGGCCAAGATATTACATTCTCCCTCTTTAAAATAAATGTTCGTCCTCGAACGGGTCTAGAATCATACCTAGAATGCCAATTAGATGTGGAAAATTGCTCCGCATATCATGCTCAATCTCCCAAGCCACCTTCACTGATGCAATATCCATTGACCTCAGCTTCCAAATTTACTTACCAAAAATGGCCACCGACTCTTATTCATAGGCCAAATCCTCATCCAACTACACCGACTTGAAATCCAACACATGTGACTGATCTTCACGATATTTCTAAAGCATGGAGACATGAAACACTAGATGAACTCTTGACAAGCTGGGTGGCTTTGGAGAAGGTGATTTTGATTTTACGCTCAGACCAATCAACTAGAGAAAAACATCGTATCTTATAATGTCTCATACAGAGTCATATGAATACTAGACTGGTAGATGTTTTTGTACGCCAACTACGGTAATGGTAGAAATTGATCCTACTATCTTCGAAATCAATGACACAGGCTCTCAGCATATCCTCCACGATCTGAATGGTCTATTGAGACTACCCATCCGTCTGAGGATGAAATCCAGTACTCAACTCCACTTGTGAGCCTAACTCACCTTGAATAGTTCTCAAAGTGCGATGTAAAATAAGTTCCCCGATCCAATATGATAGAAACATGTACACTATGCAAACAAATGATCTCTTTGATGTAGAGCTGGGCCAACTTCTACGAGGTGTTGGAAGTCATGGCAGGAATACGATGCACCGACTTGGTCAGTCTATCCACAATGACCCACACAGTGTCAAATCTCCTCAAAGTCCATGGAAATCCTACCACAAAGTCCATAGTAATGCGCTCTCACTTCACTATGGTTAATCTAACCTCTAAAGTAAACCTCACGGTCTCTTATGCTCATACTTGACATGCTGACAACTCAAGCACCCAGAAACATGCCTAGCGATGTCCATCTTCATCCTCCTCCACCAATATTGTTGATTTAAGTCACGATACATATCCGTACCTCATAGATGAATTGAATATCGAGAACTATAAAACTCATCAAGAATCACTCCCTCAAGCTATATACATTAGGACCACAAATCCAACCCCATAGTCATAATACACCATCATCACAAATAGTCACCTCCCTAGCACTACCTCACAACACTGTGTCCTTCAAGAAAACAGGATCATCATATTGGAAAGCCTTGATGCATTCAAACGAAGACGAATGTGCCACAACACAAGAAAGGATTTTGTTAGGCTAAAAAATAGTGAACCTCACAAATCTATTAGCCAAACCCTGAACATACATAGCTAAAAGCCTCTCCACAACTGGAAAATATCGAACTCCCTATACTACTTTCCTTCCTACTCAAGGCATATGCTACCACATTCGCCATCCCCGGATGATACAAAATAGTGATATCATAATCCTTTAACAACCCTAATCACCTTCACTGCCTCAAATTCAAATCTTTGACTTGAATTTGAGTAACCTCACAATCCGATGATCAGTGCAAACCTCACAAGACACATCATACATGTAGTGCCTCCAGATCTTGAGCGCGTGCACAATGGTTGCTAACTCCAATCATGAAGCAGATAATTCTTCTCACAAGGCTTCAACTGGCACGCCGTATAGATAATCGTCCTACCTTCCTGCATCAACACAT
The DNA here is from genome assembly GCA_005239505.1 of Nicotiana paniculata. NCBI lineage: Eukaryota > Viridiplantae > Streptophyta > Magnoliopsida > Solanales > Solanaceae > Nicotiana > Nicotiana paniculata. The sequence goes on along the minus strand of ML343698.1, from coordinate 25,445 downwards.
AACCAAGGCCAACGAGTGAAGCATAAAAAAAGACAATATGCATCCCCGATCACAAAGGTAATGCCAAAATTATAGTTGTATTCATAGCAGTCCTGAGCTTCTAAAACATGTCCTCACACTCGTCAGACCACTTGAATGGAGTGACTTTCTGAGTCGACTTGGTTGATGTGGTTGCATTAGATAAAAACCCTTCCACAAAGCGATGATAGTAACCAGCCAAACCTAAGAAACTCATGATTTTTGTATCTATAGACGGTCTGAGATAAATCTCAACCACCTCAATCTTCTTCAGATCTACTGTTGGTTGATTTCCCAATGCACACGCAAGTGTACGTGGTCGACAAGTAATATAGGATTTTAAGTCCAGATATCGTACCCACAGGGACTTGTGATTAACTATCAACTAAACTAAACTCAAACAAATATTTTACTAAAATTAATCTAAAATAGTAAATTAAGAGATTAAAGAGACAACTAACTTAAAGACGAATTCAATGTAATTTGATATTCTAGAGTTATGGGTTGGCAAACAATCACGTTGAGTTTTCGACCTAAATCTTCAAATCAGGTTTATTGATTGACGAGGTTAATATTGCTCGTAGCCTTCTCCCGAAGTACAACTCGCCTATTCAAGCTAACCTAATGCCTATATTCCTATGGAATCAGGATTAACAAGAACGCATTAATAATTCCCGTATAATAACCAAGCAAGGCGATTAGGTATATTCCTATCCTAACCGCAAATCCGCTCCCCTGAAGGGTTAAGATCTTGCTCTACCCAATCTTATATGCAATCTAGAATTCCCTCTCCCGAGTTCAACCCTAGATTCGTAGATAGTATTCAATTGTGATCAAGCAATTGAATAATTAAGCACAAGATTGAATAAACAAACCAATTAAGATAAACAATAAGAATAATTCAAGCTTCAACTACAACGTTCATGTAACACCCAATACTCTAGAACTAATAAACTATAAAACTAAAAGAAGAGAAGAGAAGAAAAACTAAGTAGAATCTTGTGTCAGAAGTCTTCTGTCGAATCCCCCTGTCCAAAGTCTGCATAAACCCCCATGTGATGTTTTTGGGTCTATTTATATGTTTAGAATGAACCCTAAAC